>MU130299.1:397666-492852 GCA_015039465.1 Phlegmacium glaucopus | reverse complement strand
GGTGATCGTGTCCATTGGGATCTATGGGGACCAGCGTCAGTAAAGAGTCTAAATGGCCATTACTACGTGGCAGCTCGTATAGATGATGCAACTCGTGAAACAAAGCTCTACTTCCAAGAGAAGAAGAGTGAGACATTTAAATCATATAAACGAGATGAAGCTCTTATCGAAACACAAACCGGAAATCGTATAAAGATTGTGCGTTCGGATCGTGGGGGAGAGTTCCTATCACGACAAATGATTGATCATCAAGACGATAAAGGAACTAAACGAGAACTTACCGTCCATGATTCTCCACCCCAAAATGGTACAGCCGAACGTGGCATGCGCACTCGAGCTGAATGCGCACGAGCTCTCCTTTTGTCATCCGGTTTACCTCGTTTCCTATGGGAAGAAGCCATGAAACACACAACGTGGCTGCAAAACAGAACTCCTGCACGTGCGTTAGATGGTAAAACCCCATACGAAATGATGCATAAGCGAAAACCATACCTTGGAGGTATTCAGGAATTTGGTGCAGCCGCCTACGTAAAGGATTTGTCGGCTGGGAAATTAGACGCTCGAGCTCAGCTTGGACGTTTTGTCGGTTACGACTCCGAATCCAAAGGATATAGGATTTACTGGCCTGGAAAACATTCAGTAACTGTTGAGAGAAATGTGGTTTTCAACGAAAATAACATACGAACCAACGAAAGTGTTAACATTCCTGAAGATTCACTGGCTGAGGGGGAGAAGGATAAGGTCATCCAGCAATCTTCCAACACTGCTGAAATCACGAATGAAAACACTGAAGATTCAAATGTTCAACCTATCAGTGAAACTCAATCCAAACTCGAACCAGACAAAACTTACCAGGAGTCTATAATCGACCCCATTTCCGAACCTATTCCGGACTCCATAGACGATGACCAAACTCCTCAATATGGACGCGGTCATCGAGTTCGCAAACCAAAAGGAGCATATAAAGCAATCCATGAAGGTCTTACAGCTAATTTACTCCATTGTGAGAACCTGGAAGATGACGAAAATCAGTTACTTATCCTTAACGAGGATGACAATAACCTTTTCGATGACTTACCACCTGATTTCGCTCTCGTAGGTGGTGTTATTCCCGAACCACCATCGCTTGACGAAGCCCTACGAGGCCCAAACGCGAAACATTGGCAAGCGGCACTGGAATACGAAATTAGTCAACTCGAAAAGATGGGAACTTGGATCATTGAAGACTTACCACCACAACACAAGGCAATACCTTGCAACGAGGTTCTAAGAACCAAAAGAGGGCCTGATGGTGAAGTTCAAAGTTACCGTGTTCGCATCGTCGCAGGTGGACATAGACAAGTTGAAGGTGTTAATTACACCGAAACTTTTTCAGCTGCTGCGAAAATGCCTGCCGTACGAGTCGTCCTAGCTAATGCAGCTGAGCAAGACTGGGAAATCGAACATGTAGACGTAAAAAGCGCTTACCTCAACGCGCCACTTAACGAAACAATCTACATGAGACCACCTCGTGGTGTGTTGAAACCGGGCCAGGAAGGGAAGGTCTGCAGGTTGTTGAAAGGCTTGTATGGGTTAAAGCAAGCCGGTAGAGGGTGGTATCTCGAGATGAGCCGGGTGTTCCTAAAAGAATTAGGGTTCAAGCGCTCGGCAATTGACCATTCTGTATTCTTTCGACAATCGGGTGATGAGCATACCATCGTCGCTGTTGCAACGGATGATATGGCAGTCACATCTAAAAGAAAAGCAGATGCTGAGCGATTTAAATCCAAGATTAAAACTTACTGGGAGATAACTGATAACGGACCCATTAAATGGTTCCTAGGTTTCGAAATCAGACGCAATCGCGAGGCTAGAACGATATCCATCAATCAACATGCCTATATTGAAGCCATGGTCGAAAAATTTAGACTTACTAATGCGAGACGTGTTTCGACTCCAATGGAACAAAACGCCCAGTTTTCGACTGATCAGGGACCGTCTACCCCTAATCAGCTTGTGAAAATGACAGGAGTCCCTTACGCTGAAGCTATAGGGAGCGTTTTATGGCCTGCAGTTGTTTCGAGACCCGATATCGCTTATGCAATAGGTGTATTGTCGCAGTTTATCCAAAATCCGGGCCAAGCACACTGGGAAGGACTCAAACGAGTCATCGTATATCTCGGATCTACAAAAAACCTGTGGCTCACCTTTGGTGGAAAGACGAATACCCTCGTTGAAGGCTTTTGTGATGCAGACTGGGCTAGTCAAAGCCATCGCCACTCGATATCGGGATACTCATTCCATTTCGGTGTTGGAGCGATCTCTTGGAGTTCGAAAAAGCAACATGTGGTGGCGTTGTTGAGTATGGAAGCAGAATATATTGCACAAACACATGCTGCAAAGGAAGCACTGTGGCTGCGCAGTTTCGTCAACGAAATCAGAGGAATACAAGAAAGACCTATGGTGATGAACTGTGATAATCAGGGAGCCATTGCACTCGCGAAGGATAACAAATTTCACTCACGAACGAAACATATTGACCTCAGGTACCACTTTATCCGGGAAGCTGTGGAAGATAAGAAGATATCGATCAACTACATACCAACCGATGAGAATGTATCGGATATCTTCACGAAGGCACTAGCGAGGCCCAAGTTCGTGGGTTTTGTTGAAAAGCTGGGGCTGGGGGAATTGGAGAAGGATCGTGTTTAAACTCAGTCGTAACAACAACAAGAAGTCTTATTGTTGATCGATAACGCGATCAGCACGTTCGTCATCACATGATGATCGCGCACACGATACGGATATCAACGGAGTCTAACTCGAGGGGGAGTGTTGAGGTATACGAGTTTTGACTCGTTGATTCATTCCTTAATCTTTTATTATCTTACATCTTATATCTTATCGTTTCTTTTATCTTGTGTCACATTACGGTCACATTTATTACTCACGAATTTTAGTGTAGCAAGTCTCAACTTTTACCAAAAGTTGAGACGTGAGTTCATTCGTTTACTATTTTAATTACTTCGTCTAACATATACCTAGTCATTATTTCATTGCTCTAGGTATAATAATTAATATATAACTTTTACCAAAAGTTGAGACTCATTATTTCATTGCTCTAGCTGCGAAATATTGCAACAAGTGCGATATCTTTGACTGTCACGTGAGGTCTCTGGCTTTTTATCAAGTAGTGATGCCGAAGTCCGGTTCAGTCCGGTTCTCTGCCATTTTTGGCGAACCCTGAACCGAACTATCGGTCCGGTTCAGGCAATAGTCTGAACCTTGAACTCGGTTCTGGTCTGGTTCTCGGTTCTGAACCGAACTAATTGCCATATAAGGCAAGCATTCGGGCAAATTACACTGAACCTCAAAACAGGCAGAAAATCTTGGATTTGGAATTTCCGGTGTCTGGTGTCTGGTGTCCGGTGTCTGGCCATTTTTGCTGTGCAGAATTTTGAACTTCGACCACAAATTCCCACAGCACTCAGCGCTCAGCTCATCGCCGACCACGTTCACATTGACCTTGGCCTCTTCTGGTACATGAAAACACTGCCTTTCAACTTCAGTGAGCACATCCTTCTTCCTCTCTATTCTCTACTTAATGGATTGTACTTAGTTTGCTGATGCGCACACAACATTACTATCCAACTACCACCCACTCCCTCACCATGCAGGATAACCCCACTGTGTTGGGGGTATTGGATGTCGGTTTATAGATCACAAACAGAGGATGATTAAGATACTTAGTCAATAAGCTCTGTGTAGGTGAATGCCCAGTGAATTGGTATAAACTGATGAGGTTTCACCTCAATCGGTTCTACTACTTATACACATTCAATCATGGCTATGTAGCTATGAGAGATTTATGCTATAGGTTAGGTATTCAGCACTAATGATGATGCAATATGATGCAATATGATGTGATTAGAATGAAATATTTCAACACACCAAGCCCGCCCAATGTCAGCAGCAGAACACATGCACTACCTGCCATTAACCCCACCTCAGTCTCTAGGCATTACCTGCTGATGTGGCCGCTTTATCCCATATGCAAGGTGCCAAAGTAACCAACATGGCAATTGTGGACACCTTGTCGCAATTGTATTATTTATCCTCAATTTGTTTGCCCATTATCAGGTCTTCTAACCATTTTTCTGAGCAGTGTCATGGTCCTAATTCCCTGGGTGAAGATTGCAACACCATCCGATGGCAAAAACACCCGTTGAAGTCTCCAAGCATTTCTCCCCTTTCCATGACTCCTTCCCTGAAGCTCGGTGGTCCAACAACATCAGAAAAAAATAACCTTGGCCTGGCTGGCTCTGGCTGCCCTGGCCAGCCCTGGCCAGCCCTGAACATCTTTGGCTAGGTTTAAAAATCTGAAAAAATGCTAACAAATCACAGAAATATTTATAGCACCCAATTCCAACAAAAGTAAACAATTACATAAGACAGATGCTGAGATATTAAAGATATTAAAATATTTTAATATCTTTAATATCTCAGCATCTGTCTTATGTAATTGTTTACTTTTGTTGGAATTGGGTGCTATAAATATTTCTGTGATTTGTTAGCATTTTTTCAGATTTTTAAACCTAGCCAAAGATGTTCAGGGCTGGCCAGGGCTGGCCAGGGCAGCCAGAGCCAGCCAGGCCAAGGTTATTTTTTTCTGATGAACTGCCACTGCTTTTGTTCCCGCCACCCAATTCCAAGCAACCATGGCCCAGGGAAAGTGCCATGTCAAAGGTTGTGGACAATCTCGCATTGCCCCAGATTGTGGACACCAGCTTTGCAGGAGGCACTGCCGAGAACTAGGAGGGTGTACCTCGAAGAACCACCCGCCCAAAACTCCAAGTAGAGCAGCACCAGTAGCCTCACCCTTTTTCATGCCACCACTGCCAAGCCATCCATCGTTCCCACTTCCATCCACTGCCCCACCATCCTTGGGTTTGACCGCCTATCCACTGCCATCTGGTTATGGCCCCGCTATACCTTCATCCCAGCAGCAGCACCTACCACCTACCTTACCCATCTCGCCAGCCAACTCCTCCCTTGATGCCCAGCCAAACCCACGATATGTGTTGCATATGCCCCCCATTTTCACAGCACAATGGCAGTGCAAACAAGAACTTGTGGAGGAAAACCAAAAGTGTGATGCACAACACCTGGCGAATTCTACAAAAACCAAGCATGGTGTTGTTGTATATGCCTGGTCTGAGGATGGTAGACCACCCACTGTCTACAAATTCCAATCAGGATTTTCATGGCCTTTCTTTACTCTTGCCCCCGAAATTCTTTCAGTTGTTGACCTCACGGGTGCTGGCAGCACAACTTGCTCATGCTTCCAACTCTATCGCCATGCTCTTGGTGTTTGGGTTGGTGTTGACACAGGTTATGTGGTGGAGCTTCATGCAGGCAATCGTGTTTTCCTTAAAGCAAGCCACATTGAATACACCCTCAAATTTGACAAGCACCTTCACACCGGCTCAAGGGAGACCATGCCCCATCTACACTACAACCTCCCTGGAGAGAGGCGGTATGTTCGTGAGAGGTTGAAGGAGGTTGGTCTGGGAATGGCAACCAGTAGCATGCCAACATCAACTGATGACTCTGGGAGTGAGGATCAGGTAACCCTAAAGGCTGTGAAGAAACCTCAAGGACGTCATTGCCTCTCCCCTATACCATTTCCCATACCTTTGAATGTCCACCACCCATTGTCTCCCAAATATACGACTTCCACATCACCAAGTACCATTGAGAATCTGCCTCACCATCACCAACAGTGTACAAAATGAAAACGGATAGAGTATTCCCCCGAGGGTCCATCAAAGTGAACTCATGGCGGTTCAGACACCGACATCATTGAGCTCTCATTGGATGATGACAAATCTTATAGGCCACTGACACCATCACTCTCCAAGCACAAAGCTTGTTCTGACGATGCAGGTAAGCGCTGGCCTGCTGACTACCTAGTCCAGGACATTGTGCACTTTTTTGGTGATTGCAGTGAGCATCCACAAGAAAAACTGAACATGGTTTTTCATTGCCATTTCCCAACTGTGTCCTTTTACCGCTCAACTTATTATGACAATGTGAAAAGGTGGAAAAGTGCTAAGCAGGTGGTAAGGGATGGTGTGATGGATGACAAATGGTCAGTTTTTATCATGAGGTCACATAAGAAATAGATAAAGTTACTTTGTTTCCTCCCTTGTTTGTATTTATGTAACACCACTTGCTTTGTTAATCAATAACACTATTCACATTTCAAGAAAAGAAAATATCTAAGGATTATGTAGAAGGCCAAGTACTTGGCATTGCACCCTCCCTTATCAGCTTTTCCCTTGTCATCCTGTTCCTGCATAAAATCATCTCATCAAGAAAAAGTTGTACTTATCCACGTACAAATGGAATGATAACCCCCTAACCACACATTGGTTTGTTCTGCAATTGATGAGTTAAAAAACCATGGTTTGTCACCTTCACCTTTGAGTTCTGGAAATGATGCTGGGTTGCACATTGTTTGACAGAATGTATCAGTAATGGAATGCTTGCTCTTGAAATGGAATACATCCACAGAAAGTCCAACATTGTTGAAGGCTGGGTCACCCTGGACAATCTTTGCCAGCTGGCAATTGTTGTCAAAGAATATGTGATCTGGCATCATCCCTGGGATGCGGTAGGTTCACTTAACCATTTCCTGAAGCAGATACGTCAATGTACAATCCCAACAAGCCTTCCAAAAAAAAAACATACAACCACACTGGAAACCGCCTCAGCACCAAAGAAAGTTTCACGTGCGATTATCATTCCACAGGGTGCAACAATCACCTGTTCATTATGTGTTCACTTCCAACCAAATTGTGCATGGAGACGGTTCTTTCTCTTCCCAGTAGGATCAGATGATGTATGAGAAGCCTGCAATGGGAGAACCTTCCCATTTTCTAGCTCAAACTCCTCATCACTGTTGACATCTGCAAGTTCGGAGACGTCATTGACAGATTCACCTATTGAATCACTTGGATGAGCAACCCGTGCCCGTTTGAGGTGTTCTTGCAACTGGAATCAAGCCTGCCCTCGCTCAGTATGTACCTTCTCAATAGCTTGGTGTTCTGCAATGAGGCAAGTTCACTTGTTGGGAGCTACCTTTTCACTGCAACCAACAATGGCACAAATATTTTGGCCATCTATGTGATTATTGCAATAACAATGGCGATTGTTTGAAAGCGGTACATGGCAGTTGTGAATGGTGCAACAAGGATGTCCAATAGTTACGCCATCAATGACAACGACAGAGATCTTTTTGGCCCCTGAACAATAGTAATCATCAGGGGACAATTCCAAAAGATCCAAAAGAACAAACCATCTTGAAGAAAGCAAGTACACTTCTTACAATAGTGCCGTTGATGTAACTGCACAGAGGTTGTTGAGAAAAGGTGTATTTTCAAGATTATAAATCTCTACTCAAAACAATCACTCAATCAATACTTTATACAATCTTAATAATGCAAGTTGGGTTTTCTAGAAAGTATAACTGTTAAGTTTAAAGCAAAGGAGAAGTCACGACGGAGTTACTCCGGAACGGACGGAACGGAACCGGAACAGTAACCCGGAAAGGACGTTGGCCTCAGCGTATGTGCTGTGCCGCCCAGCTCCTAAGGTGTCCTGATTTCGGAACGGAAGAATAAAGTAACAAGTCGGAAGACCTCAGTGACTTAGAGGAAAAACAAGAGGAGGGGAACTAAGTTGATATTCGAACTAAGGGAAAACATACAAGTTCGAGTACTTTAAATATAAAAGGAATTGCAACCGAAATATAGAATATAAATATAAGTGCTGCGTTCTGCTCCCGGGAAAGGTCCTGCATTCTTGGGTGAATAATCCATGGCTAGTGTGCTGACTGATGATGGGAAAGATGATGACAAAGAATAGTGGTAGTGGCGAAGAAGTGATAACGGGTTTGGAGTATAGTCGGAGGAATCGGAATGTCACGGAGAAGTCTCGGAGTTGAACATGGAAGGAGTAGTTCGGGATATAAGGGAAGGCACTGTACGGAGTATGGACTACCGGAAACAACTCCGACGGAGCTGGACCGGAGTAACGTATGACGGAATGTAACAATAACCTTTCCAATATTTTGAATTCACTTCAACTAAACACACAACAACAACAATAATTTGGATCAATTCAAGGATGATCAAACTTTTCAGTAGCTTTGCAATTTATGGCTTGCACCAACAATCAGTCAAAGAATTCCTAAGACTTTACTGATTGATTTAAACTTGTGTACACAAAAGTCCAAGACTTTGTTACAACTTCAACACAATTGCATACACAAGAAGACCCCTTGCTTCTGTTATGACTTCAACACAATTGTATACACAAGAAGACTCAAACTTCTGCTATGACTTTGACACAACAACAACTTTTACAACAATTCAACAATTATTGCAACAAGTCCAACAACTCCGAGAAACTGATTTATTTTCAAGTCCACTACTCAAAGACAAGTGTTCTTGCTCAATGTCTAAGACAGTGAGCTGTACTAGGTTGCAAATGAGGGGGGGAAAGAAAGAATCCAATTTTCTGACTATTTACAAACCCTGGGAGGTATTTTATACATTTGAGATATTTAAAAATAGATAATGTCCAAAAATAGATATACTGGTTCCTGGTACCTTTACTTTGGTTCTGGCACCATGTGCACTCATTGTTCCTGAAAATATAGGGGTTGTCTATTTTTAGCCCCATGTTACTAATTTTAGGTAGTTTCCACCCCTCTTGGTGGGAACTGTGCCTATTGTGTCTGGAAACAATCTTTATGATTGTTCAGCACTCCCCCTATCCTTAATCATCATGATTCCCACACAATCACATGGTTCCACTATCTTGGTTATTCTGCTTCCACTGTTGCTAGGGCACCAACTTCCCCTGAATATTTATTAATAATATTCTGTTGCTCCAAAATCACACCCCATGACATTTGCTAACCCAATATTGTTTATTTAACTTTTCCTGTGCCAAGTCTATAAGGATATTCATGGATTTATTGGTTTTAATCCAGACATGCAATTTGTAGTGTAACAAATGATAGTCTATTGACCACACTTATTAACTATATGCATTTAAGTCACACAGTAATAGGTCTAATCAGCAGTTGTAGGGTAAACAACTCTGATTCCCTTGTCTATTATCAGTTGTATTAGCCAGTTATTGGTGCATTAATTAATATTTATGCTGAAATAATAGATAAAAATTGCAAAAACCATGCTTATGCAGATTTAAATCATATCACCGTAGCTCAGGTTGGCTATAAAGTTGCATTTGGATGTTCCGAGCCTGCATTGCCACTTTGTAACGGTCCTTATCAAGACCTCCATGAGGCATGTAAAGGCTTTCTTGTCATAGGGAATGGTCCTCAAGAAGGGATAGAATGATGAAGCCATTGTAAACATGCTCCAAGTTTAATGTAAATCCAAATTGCCAGTCCGGAGGTGCACGATGATCTCCACAGAGAGCAACATTATAGAAAAGTGCACAGTTTGTTGCCGAGGTCCAAGAAACCACCATCAGTGTGATCCAAAGGTTAACTAATTTTCTTTCAACAAATTGGTGTTCAGTGACTTGGAGTATATCTAGGATGCCGCTGTAATAGTGTCAGATACCACTCTGCACGTAAAAGTTGTGATGGTAATTTATTTTGCATGCTAAAATGAACATAACTTTGTGGTTTGAGCAAAAATATATCACGACAAACCTTGACAATAGAAGTGCACTGACCAAACTGGAAGGACACCATTATCAAGTGTGTATAGTGTTTAAAAGTCTGGTCCGGTCTGGTTTTTTGACCCTCAGGGCCTTTAACTGAGACTGTAACTGGTCCACCTTGGTCCTAGGACTGAAAAAGACCGGACTGGACCGCTTAGGACCGGTTTACATCGGTTTTTTTCGGTCCTAGGACTGGTCCTGGTCCTAACTGGTCTTAATCAGTCTGTAACTGGTCTTCTGCTGACAAATATATATTTTTGTATCAAGAACAGTTGTTAGGTTTAATAATAGCTTTCAAACGAGACCAAGAACGTTAAATTCCGTTGGGATTTGGATTTTCTACAGTAATACTAGTAAAATGCCTTATTTTAGTGAATATTTTAGACTATTTTACAGATCTATTTATTTCTCAGCCAGTTTTTATTGGATTTTTATGATCTTGGGCTCGTTGAAAAGGGGTAAATTAGGGCTACTCTTTTGCCAGTTTAAACCGGTCTGAACCTCAAAAGACCGGTTAATCAAGACCGGTCTTTTTCCGGTCTTTGATTCTCAAAATCAAAAGACCAGACCACTGGTCCGGTCTTTTTCAGGTCCAGTCTGGTCTGGTTATGGTCTTTTTCCGGTCTCGTAACCAGACCTTCAAACACTAAGTGTGTATAGTTGTTACATTCCATTATACATTACTCCAGTCCGACTCCGTCGGAGTTGTTTCCGGTAGTCCATACTCCGTTCCAGTACTCTCCCTTGTTTCTGGTTCTACTCCTCCTACATCCAACTCCAAGACTTCTCTGTATCATTCCAACTCTTCCGAGGATACTCCAAACCCATTACCACACCTTCGCCATAACAACTATTTCTTTGTCATCACTTTCCCACTATCAGTCAGCACACCAGCTATGGATTATTCACCCCAAGAATGCAGGACTTTCCAGGAGCAGAATGCAGCACTTTATATTTATCTTTTATATTTCGGATGCTATTCCTTTTATTATTTAAGTACTCAAAACTTGTATGTTTTCCTCAGTTTGAATATCAACATAGTTTCCTCTTCTTGTTCTTCCTCTAAGTCACTGAGGTCTTCCGTCTTTCTGTTCTCTTCCAGTTCCAAAATCAGGACATTGTAGGAGCTGGGCGGCACAGCACATACACTGGGGCCAAAGTCCTTTCTGTTACTTGTTCCGGTTCTGTTCTGTCCGGTCCGGTGTTTCTCCAATGTTTTCCCTTTGTTTAAACTTAACAATAGTACCACCTGCCGCTGTTCCACTTTTTGAAGTGACACACCCTTCCCTGTGCAGGAACAGTCCTCATTCAAACACACCTTAGTTGGAGGGTATATTCCCTGGGGTACTGGAAAGAAAATATCATTGGGCAAGTTATTAAATAGTGATATCTGACTGAAATGACATACATATCCCCAAGGGATACCCGTGGCGAAGGAACATAGACTGCATATCACATGGAGTGAAGTCACCACCATTGTTCCAGATTGTAGTTCTCAAGATGGCCCAACAATCATCAGTGAAGTCAGGTGGTATATTGCATGCAGCAAGAAATTGTTTGACAGCTTGGGGAAGAATCAAAGGTGCAACCGAAGGTGGATGAACAGAAGGCTGGGGAAGGAGAATGTCATCTTTGAGTGAGACAGCATAGGTAACAAAGTGAAGTATTTTAACGAGGGTGACAGAATGACCTGGAGTATCTTTCAAGAGTTGAAGGAGGTCATTTAGCTCATTCATTGCAAGAGATTGCAGGCTACGCTGCCAGAGTGACTCTTACAGTTATACTACTTTGAAAAGCTTCTCCATGCCCAATGGCCCTGCTTCGCAGTTGGAGTTCCATGGGCAGAAGCTAGTGAAGATCAGGATTTGGTCATACTATGCCCACCGTAACTACATGGACAAGGTGAGGAACTGCAGCACCGCTGACCAATATTCATGAGAATGGTCCTCACAATGCGATACATGGTTGGGTGAACATATAACTAATTCTACATACTGCTAAGGACCTGCTCATATGTCAAGTTGCATGTCTTGTTGTAGTCAAGGTGTTGACGCATGGCACATGCTGAATTCCGGACACCAGACACCAGACACCGGAAATTCCAATATTGAGATGTCCTCAAAACAGGTTTGGTTCAGCCATCCCCTGAACTTTGAACCAAACTTTGGTCCGGTTCTCAAAAGTTCAGGTTCAAACTTCAGTTCAGAACCAGACTATGGCATCACTATTATCAAGGCTCATTAGGTTCTTGTGGTCGATGATTTCAGTAACATTCAAAGATCTAGCAGGACAGTATTTAGCAAGCGTGATCATATGTATATCATCTCCTTGATAATTAATGAGGGTGCACATTCATCAGAATGTTCCCTTCAACGTAGAGGGCATTTTTCTTCACTGCATGTTTTGAGAGCTCTGACTTCATCATCATCCTAGTTTCACTCTGCTACTACTACCTTTCATCAAGTTTGGAATAATCCAACATGTTCTGAATTTTGAGGAGTTTAGTGTGGACCATTTTTGTATGCTTTGGTTATGAGTCCCATTTATGGGAATTGTTCTTTTATGCACAGCTCCACTTTTTGGTTGAGTAGCCAGCATCTCCCATGATGGGAATCACATGTTATTGTTTGGTCTTGCTCTCCCCTCTTATCGCTCCCTCTTCTTGCTCGCAGCCTCCCTCTTCTGAATACAATAACTATGTCATAGTTTATTCACTCTGTCTGCAGCTTACTCATGGAATTTCAATTCTCAATCACAACAGTGTTCTAACCTTACAGTATCTTTATCAGGTTTGGGAGGCAAACCAATCATCCGACTCATTCTCTGCCCATAGGACACCCAAACTTCCTTCATGTCATTTTGACTCATTCCTGCATCAGTAAGTTCGGGTTTTGCTATAGGTGCTATGGAGCGCTGTCCGGCGCTGTCAATCAAAGACCCTTTGCTATGTCACTATAGGTTGCTATGGGACTCTATATAGTGCTTGACAGCTCTTGGCAGTTCCCCATAGTGCCATTTTTTGACCCTGAAAACCTGAATTTACTGATGTGGGAGACAATCATTTGTTGTTCCAGAGACAAATATTACAAATGTGTCAGAACAAGGCACAGGGTTACATGGAAACTGTCTATATGCAGAAGTACAACACTTATCCTGGCTGGAGGAGATAATTGGGGAAATAATTTGGTGGGGGTAGTGTTTAAAAGTCTGGTCTGGTCCAGTTTTTTGACCCTCAGGGCCTTTAACCAAGACCATAACCAGTCCACCTCAGTCCTAGGACTGAAAAAGACCAGACTGGACCACTTAGGACCGGTTTACATTGGTTTTTTTCGGTCCTAGGACTGGTCCTGGTCCTAACTGGTCTTAATCAGTCTGTAACTGGTCTTCTGCTAACAAATATATATATTTTTATATCGGAAATGGTTGTTAAATTTAATAATAGCTCCCAAATGAGCCCAAGAGCATTAAATTCTGTTAGGATTTGGATTTTCTACAGTAATACTAGTAAAATGCCTTATTTTAGTGAATATTTTAGACTATCTTACAGATCTATTTATTTCTCAGCCAGTTCTTATTGTAGTTTTATGATCTTGGGCTCGTTGGAAAGGGGTGAATTAGGGCTACCCTTTTGCTTGTTCAAACCAGTCTGAACCTCAAAATACCAGTTAATCGAGACCGGTCTTTTTCTGGTCTTTGATTCTCAAAATCAAAAGACCAGACCACTGGTCCGGTCTTTTTCTGGTCCAGTCCAGTCTGGTTACAGTCTTTTTCCGGTCTCGTAACCGGACCTTCAAACACTAGAAGGGGGTACATTCATTTTTTTCCTTCCTTGTATCATCTTTTTTTTGAACCAAAAATGATTCTTAGTTGGACAGGAAGAAGTTCTGGCAGCTTACATGTAGGCACCATCATTGGTAGTGTACTTGGTGGTCTTGCCTTCAGAATTGTGTGCATCCTCCTCTGGGTATTCCACCAATGTTGAAACAAACAAAAGAGAACAGAAAAAACTACCCATAGATCTCATTGACATGGAGGACGTTGACAACACTCCTTGAATCCTTGAGCTATGCGACAAATGAACTTCTTCAGAATTATCAACCTGAACCATTTACAATTCCCATACAGTAATACCTGACACTACAGCTTCTGAGTTTGACAATGATTTGTCTATCAGAGGTCCGTTGTCAGTGGGTACAGGGAGTTTCTATATGAGAGCTGAAACACCAGATAGAGTTTCTACTTTTGGTGGTTTTGGTGGTGGTGGTGGTGGGGGTGGAGGATTGAGTGTGGGAGGTAGGAAAGGAGGAGCCCCCAAGCTGATGAGAGTAGTGATTGTCAAGGGTTTCAAAACCCCTGGAGAGTCTGGGGTAAGGGTACAGAGGGTAGGGGTAAGGGTTGGCATTTTGTACCCTTGGAAAACCCTTACCCTTGACAAGGGTTCAAGGGTTTTCAAGGGTTTTTTCAAGGGTTTCAATTTCTATTTTTAACATAACATTTTGTCAAAATCTTAGCTTTTTCTGCTTCCAATTTATATAAATTCTACATTATTGGATTTAATAAGTATAAAACTGTACAATAAACTAAATATTGCAATATTTTCTTGTTTAAGAAGGCAAAAATATGTGAATTTGACATATTGAGGCAGTTATCTATTCTAAATTACATGTAATAGAGCTATTAATGCTTGATAAGGTAAATAAAACATGGTAGGTAATTAGATTTATATATATATAAAGCCTTAGAGTAATACCCTTGACCATACCCCTGTACCTTCATACCCCTCAAAACCCTTACCCTTACCCTCCAAAACCCCTACCCTTGGACAGGGGTAGGGGTTTGGAGGGTAAGGGTAAGGGTACAGAAGTTTTACCCCAGGGTTACCCCTGACAATCACTAGATGAGAGCAGTCAACATTATTCAACATCAAGATGTGGAGCCGACTAATAATGAAGAGAAGGAAGAACCTGTTGAGACTATGGAGCTGCCACCTGCTTATATGATGATGAAAACTTCGATGACATCAAGTGGTGGTGATGGGGGTATTTTACTGCCTGTGTTACTTGTGGTACTCATGATGTTGCTCCCTGCTCTGTCTTCTCACACACTTCAAGGGTATATCAAAATACATAGGCTGTGGACTCATATATGCCATGCATAGCATTGGCCCTCACCTGCAAGTTCTACAAGCTCACTCAGGATAGCAGTGGACCCTCATAATCACACAAGGGTATTCATTATTATAACTATGTACTTATGTAGATACGAAACAATAAAATGGAATTAGGAATGGTCTGGAATGATATGAGGTAGTGATGCCAAAGTTTGGTTCAGTTTGGTTCTTCAACTATTTTTGGAGAACCGAGAACCGAACTGAAAGGTTGCTGGCTGAACTGAACCAGAGCCGGTTCTGTTGGTTCTGTTTGGTTCTAGAACTGGTTCAAACTGTTGAACCAATAGAAACTCTTGAAATTCATGTTTTATCCATTCAATTTCCTCATTTTTTTTCCTCTCGGTTGGCAATATGCATTATTGATTTATTATTACATTAATATACATAGTAATACCAACTAAAATAAAAATAAATTAAGATTTTAAAAAATACCTCCCAGGAGGTTGTTGCAGGTGGGGATGTTCCTGGGTGTCATATGTGTCATGCATCAATCATAGCTGTCTATAGTTAATAAAAATCAAAAAAAAAAGCCTCTGTTGAGGGGTGGTTGCTAGCATGACTGGTGCGTGCCTAAAACAGGGACAGGGGCATCAAACAGGGGGTGTGGGGATGTTCTGGTGTCATATGTCTCATGCATCAATCATAGCTGTCCACAGAGCTGTCAACTTGAAGATAATGAGTGATAAAGTATTTATGTATTAATATTGGTCCATTTCAATCTCCCTCAACATTTGCAGACATGTTTCATCACCAGTTGGATACATTACAGAGGATAGAGGAAAGTGACAGGTTGGACAACTCTATCCATGCCCAGGTCCATCATTAATCCTAAACTTAAAAGCCTGCTTATTTGTTAATGAGCTAGCATATTCAATGGCGAAGTTCGAATGACCGCTTGGCATTTACGACCTACGGCCAATATGACATTCATAACTTGCCTTTATCTTCCTCAGATATTGGTTCGTTTGTGATGGCAACTGTCAAACTTTGGTGCTTGGATGTTAGCTGCTGTGTTTCTACATCCTTGAGGGTAAGTTTTGTTATGTTTCATCATTGGCTTTTTTTCAAAGACGGTTGTGATTCAGTTGTATTGGATGGAAGCTTTTGATCTGCGTTCCCTAAAGGCAGATGATTGTTTGGACGAGGAATTTGTTAAAAATATCATTCAGCATTGGCAATTGTTAAAACCTTCCATCGTTCCAAATGCATGATTTCTTTTGTGGGTATAGTGTTTCAAACGTGAGCAGCTCATATTTGCAAGATCACATTAGGCTTTCTTCCCGTCAACTTTTTAATTTATTTCATGTTCCTGAACGTCTATAAGCTACTTCAAGCATAATTTTTTTGAGAGGAGACACAATGCTTCTGACGAGTTGTACTCCTCGGTTGCCCATTATTTATTGATTATTCAATGTCAAACATTTTAGGGCAAAGTTACATTTGTACTATTCGGACATTTGGGGTTGAAACACTGCAAGCCAAGTCTCCATTTGAAATCCAAAGCTCCAATGTCAATCATTGACAAGCACGAGGTGCCACATCCATCGCTATCATCAAAAGCTGCCCAATGCATCATTGCCATACCTTCAAGTTTATTAGTTCGTCTCCAGATGCATGGGCAATTATTTCCACATGGTGAATTTTGTGGGTAGTATGCCCCGATGCATTGAATGCCACATGTAGCCAATCGGATAACTTCACTTCAATGGATCCTAACCATTCCACAGACTGCTTCTTGTCATGATAACAGGTTAGGATAGAAGCAATACAAATGAGTAGGTGTCAGTATGTTGTATTGAGACGTGAAGGATGAGGATACAAGGACGGGGACAATTGATGACATTTTGGAAAGTGTGATTGTAGTCATTGCACCCTAAATGTGATGTTGCTGAGTAAAAGAGAAAGGTATCTCAATAAGGAGAGGATTACTGAGTTTCAACTCAATTTTATAAACCGAGTCGCACACTTGTTGTAAGGTGCACTTGGATGCCCATCGAAATCAATGGTCAACCCCGAGCAGGTGAGGTATGCCTTCAACCTGTCCACCTCGTATTGTGATCCATTAGGGACGACAATGTTTAGGTCCCTAGGTTTGACATTATCAATACTCAGAACATTCCAAGCGGTGGAACCAATGACTGCAGCCCTGATGTCTCTTGTTAACATGAAGAAGGATGGAATGTCATCGAGGAAAGGTGTGAGAACGGCATTGATGTGTCGTCGAATTAAAGCTTGAATGGTTCTGCTGGCATAGATGTTGCCATGGCTGAGATTGACTAATGTTGCCCACAAACAATGAAAGGCGATACTGGTCAGTAACTCTGCAACTTGAAAGACGGCCATGGCAGGGTTGGGTGTGGAGCAAGCTGTTGCGGTTTTCTGGCGCAGTCATGAGGAACATCGGACAATGCTTTGATTCATGGTGTTAGGATGTGGACAAGAAAGCGATGGTTAAATATTTTATTTCAGTTTAGTAAGAGTTGAATTGCTCTACAGATCGTGCTCATGTTATCTCCTGAAGGCATGCTTGAAAAACCTAAAATAATGTTTAATAATTTATTTATTTATTTATTTTTAAAAAAAGGGCAGCTGAAAGTTGAGCGCATTGTACATACATTTCAAGGTTTTGATGGAGTTCTGGAATTTCATGACTGCGGATATCCATCATTCCTTTCATTTTGCTCCACTTCAGAATCAACAGGTTTCCCCACCAGGGTCGGCCGAGTAAGGGAATACATTTTCCAAGAAAATATTTCAATCACAATGATTGGTCTCGTCGGCTTGGGGCTAATTGAACAGAATTGGTGGGTGAATGGAAAAAAAATGAACATACATTGGTATCAAGATTGAACAGATAAATCAATGTACCTGAGACTCCATCACTAAGCAATAGACAATGTCCTCATCTGCTTCGGTGATGTCAATTCTGGGTAGTGGGACGAAGTTTTGGCTTAAGTCTATGACATTTTGATTGCCATAGTAGTCCATGGCCACCCATCGTTGTATCGCCATATCTTGAGGCTTCCATGGGAATTTCACTCCAAAGTCAACTGGCACCGAGACAATATGAAATCTGGAAGTGCATGTACCCAGCAAGAGACCATAGTAGACGTCTGTTTGCTGTTAACACAGAGTTCTGGTTCAGCCCATGATAAAAGTTTTTTGTTTTGTTTTGGAAACATACCGGCACTTGAGATCTGATTTGCTTGTGAACGAGGTCTATATCAGTGTCTTCCATACCAGAGTGATTGGCTTGCAATGATGAGAATGAAAGGAAAGGGGGTAGCATTCATAACTTTTTTACACCGTTGGGTAGTAAATAGGGTCCAACAAACCTTGACATCATTCTCATTGACAGCTACCAAGTGCATGTGAGTTGCGCAGAACATCCTCTGGTTATATAAAAGAATGTTAGGAAATGGGACCTTCAAGGATAGGTAAATAAGTGTTTCAGCCTGCAAATTTTGTTACTATATAGCTTACGTTGTGAAATTGAAAGCGAGATATTAAGCCACTGGACATTCATCGATGGGGTTCCCATCCATGAGGAGATGGAGAAAGCCAGTGTGAACGACATTCGATTGATATGTAATATACAGCCGAGAATACCATGGGCAAGAATCTGTTCATGACAAAAGTTGTATCAGTTGATTGCATCACTCGACTTGGACACACAATCTGCTGTTCGCCACAGTGTGCAATCAGTGTTATGGGGGAGGGACGCACGTTTGATGGCAGGTGGCAGCGCTTCCGAGACAACACACGCTAGCTTTCCAAACACTTTAACTGCATCGAACGAAGCGACATCTCCATTGAGCTCCAATACAGACACAGTTAAGAGGTAAATGAACTTTGGCTACTAGTAAACATTCATTCATGATGTTAAAAAGGAGACACACCATCAACAACACGCTCACATTCTTTGATGGGCAGAATGTACACGAGGTGTTACACCTGTATTCAATTGCAAATTTAAGAAAGACCTGTCAACAACATTTCAGCTGTTTGACTTCGACAACGCATTTGGCAATATATACCCTTATTAGTCGAGCATCGAGTGTGATACAGGCTGAAATTTGTGATGAGATTGTAGAAGCAATCCAGAGAGGAGACCGGATGTATGCTCGGAAACCAAGGCCTCAGATTCCACTTATTCAACAAGTCCAAACCACCAAAGGACGCTGTGATGTAGAAAGAAGTCATGACAATGGTCATCGTCTAGGAGAGGACTTGTAGTATCCGAAATCTATGTCAAGGCCATTTCATGAGCGCACCTTCCAACGACATCATTGATAGCGTCAGGTCGCAATTCATAGATTGAACCAGCAATACAGCTGTGGCTATTGGCATCTGCGCGACATGTGCTCAGGAGACACCCGTAAACATCTTAACCCAGTTCCCCATTGACTGTATCCCAAATCCACATCGTTTGAGGTCTGCGCAAAGCCATCCACAACACAACATCTATCGTGGCAAGTTACTCCACCCACAAGGGATGATTAATGAAACATCTGGACGTCTATGCAATGATTGTGTTAGGGCACTTAAGGCCAATAATCTTCCAATGCTAGCACTTGCCAATAATCTATGGATTGGACAAATTCCACACGACTTAGCATTCTTAACTCTTCCAGAGCGAATACTCATAGCGAAATATCTTCCTGTTGCATATGTCATCAAGCTGTATCCAAAAAAAAGAGGGGCATGTTGAATATTTTCAAGCATTAGAAAAGGTCTTCCTGATTAGGAATGATTAGTAAGCACAATAGGGTATGAGTAGTAGTAGTAGTGTACCGTTTTACTCACTCATTTGCAAGCGCTAGACCCGCGCTGGCCAAACGTGAATAATATTATCAACTACTTAACTACTGGGTTCAATAAATTTCAACAGGGCACATTACTGGGACAAATGGCAGATGCACAGTGGTCTAAAAGGCAATGTTTCCACCTATCAATTAGATCAGTCGCAGATCGTATCCATGATTGACGGCTCACTGATGCCACCAGTAGCCAAAGTTCTTGCGGCCACTATAGGCATAACGTTTGTTGGTCCCAGAAACCTTCCAGAGAGGAGCATGCCGAGTTTGCTTTGGGTTAGGAGAATGCATGTTAAAAAAGCTTTGGAGTGGCTAAAGGAAAATAATCCTTTATACAAGGATATAACAATATCTTCTTTGCGACTGGCTGAGTTGCCAGAAGATGGAGTGCCACACGAACTGTTGGCGACTGCCAAACATTCGACGGACATTAGCATGTTATATGCAGAGCAGGATGGATATGTTCCTCCCCAGGGGGATGAAGCTGTTGACAATGATCAAGGTATGCATGATTGTTCATGATGGCTGGTAACTGCTTACTTCTTTCCGCTCCCCCCCCCAAAAAAAAACAGAAGCGAACGGTGGTTCGAGTGATGAGGAAGATATATGTAAGCATCACCAGAATTATCGATGCGGTTGACTTACAAGCCAATGGTAGGCATGGATGATCCTCACAATCCAGATGAAGAACCAGACGTGGTGCCTCTTGCACATCTGGGTGTGGTTGATGTTGATGGGGTTGAAGTCACAGAGTCCAAACTGATGGCGCATGCATTAGCCAATTGTTGTGAATCTAGGGTGGAGGAGGATTACATGATAAGGAGGGGGAGCACATTTGTCAATGAATACGCCAGGATAGACACGGCAACAGGGCAGCGAAACAATGGAGGCCCCAGTAATGCCAACCACCTTTTAGGTTGTTTCCCTATGCTTTTCCCATATGGGCAAGGAGGTTTCAAAGTCGAGCGTGAGGTGAATGTGCCATATGAGGTTCATGTTCGGTGGGCGTTGCGCTATGAAGATTGATGTTTCCAAAAAGACCCCCATTTTCCTTTTCAAGTGTTTGGTGTCTGCCAGAAGAGGCAGGTCTGTCGAGCATCATGCATTCAAATGAAGAAGGAGTTCTACTTTCAGAATCAGCACATCCTTTCTTCTATAACTATGGATGATCTCACCAAGGCCAGTCAGGAAGAGACTCGAGGAGTACCATTTTCAAATCCAGCAATTCAAATGTTTCTCAGTCTTCTAAGCACTGTCAAGACGAAAATTCAAGGATCAGACAAATCTCGCAAGTTGATCAGAGGCAAAATTTGGGGAACGAACATTCTCCATAACCCTCCCAGTCTTTGGGTGACAATCAATCCTTCAGATATGCAAGATCCTATTGCCCAAGTGTTTGCTGGGGTCAATATCGACTTAGATGCATTCTGTAACACGGCAGGACCTGATAGCGCCGACAGATCTCTCAAAATAGCATCAGATCCCTATGCCTCTGCAAGATTTTTTCACTTTATCATCAAAACAATTCTTGAGGTGTTGGTCGGGATTGCCAAACAACAGAATGGGACTATCAGAAGGAAGGAAGGCATATTTGGTTTCGTGAAGAGTTACATAGGTACGGTGGAGGCGCAAGGCAGGGGTTCACTTCATTTGCATTTGTTATTATGGTTGGAAGGGGCGCCGACTGCACAAGAGCTGAGATGAGCATTGAAGGACAACACTTTCCGCGAAAAAGTAAAGCATTTCATTAAATCGACAATACGAGCGGATATCGATGGAAGGCTTGCAGAGGACATTGTTGCGATGCATAAAGTAGATGCTGTGTCTTACTCCCGACCCCTGGATCCACGAAAACCCGAGGAGGCTAAGTCGATGAAAGCTATGGAGTTGGAGCTTGCACGTACGACACAACTTCACAGTTGCTCCATGACCAATTGTCTGAAGGTTGTAAAAGGTCGACTCCAGTGCAAGCGTCGCACGCCATTTGCATTGGCATCTGATGACTGGGTTGATAGTGGAGGGGCTTGGGGCCCTAAGCGGCTGTGTGGCTTCTTGAATAACTGGAATCCTCCATTGTTGATGTCTATCCAAGCAAATCATGATATAAAGGGTGTATTAACATGGTACATTACCAATTACGCAAGCAAGAAGCAACAACACTCTTCCAATGTGTTGGCTTTATTGGTGAAACAGGTTGCATTTCATAATGTGGAGGAAAAGGGACGGAGGGACCTAACGGATGTTAGCAGACACTTAATTCAATGATGTGTGAACACACTAGCACATAAAAAGGAGTTCAGTGGTCCAGAAGTCATAAGCTACCTGATGGGATGGGGAGATCGATTTGAGTCCCATCATCATGTCTTGATTTATACCGACGCAATCATATCTGCACTTAAAAAGAAATATCCTGGTTTGAGGAAAAAGAGGTGAGAAGGCCAATATTAGTTATTTTTCTTCATAAATTGTATACTGACGATTGTATAATGACCAGAGGTGAAGGTGCATCTGAAGACATTCAACGCGCTCGCAATCATATAATTACGATGGATTCTGGAGTTATCACGTTGAAAGATCAGTTACACGAGTACATGTTTCATGGGGAAGAAATCATTGAAATGAGTCTGTTTACCTTCATTCTCGACACGTACGATGGAAAATCCAAAAAACACAATGACACAGACGATGAACAAATGGTGGCCAATGAAATATCAAGACCACCTAGACGCCCTCTGAACAGATGTGTTCAATATCAACAGGGTTTTAACAAGACCGGTCACTGTCGCATTTTTCGGACGGAAGGCCATGAAACGCTACCACAGTTCATGGGTAGCTGGATGCCACGAAACGACAGAGCATGCGACAGGGAGGTGTATTGTGCAGCCATGCTTGCTCTCTCGAAGCCTTGGAAGGATCTTTCCGATCTGAAAACAGGCTTAGAGTCATTTGATGAGAGCTTTGAGAGGTTCTTACAAGGCGCAGGCAAAAAAATTCGGGACATCGTCGAAAATATTCAGTATTATTATGAATGTTGCGATGCTGCAAAAAATTGGCAACAAGAGATGCGGCTCGACGCTAATGAAAGAACCATTGACTTTGAGGAAGACGCGTGTCCAGAGGACCTGACAACAAGTGCACTCGCTTACAACTCCAAATGCCAAGAGATAACCGAAGAGGACATTGAGTTTGCATATGACGCTAGGGGTGCGACCAGAGAGTGGATCTATGCCGAGCTATCGATGTACACGGTGATCAAGTGTGGAATATTCTCAGAGGCGAGACCACAGACCGTGTACCTGCCAGGGGCGGTAATAGCAGAAGAAAGAGAACTGGCCATGTTTCACGTGTGGGAGGAGCAGTTGAAGAATGCGACTAGGAGGGATGTTGATGATGCCGTGCCAACATTGTTTGCAGACAGCGATGTTGGGGTGCCCATGTGCAGGGTCATAGATGTGGGCGTCAAACAATCACAAGATGGCAGCATGCTCCTGACAGGTCAATCCAAGATCTCCCAGACCAATGAAAGCTCACGCCCAAAAAGGAGTATGTTGAATGTGGACCAAAGGCGTGCACATGACATTATCGAGAAGCAGCTTGTTAAACGATTAGCAGGTAGGTTCCATGGCAACATAAAGGCAGCATGCTCACATCAACAATAGGACAGGAAACTCCTCAGCTCAGAATGCTTGTCTTGGGTCATGGTGGGACCGGAAAATTGATGTTGATAGGAGCAATAACCGAAACCTTTCAAGCCCGACACTCGCTTAATAAGCTCACTAAGTGTGGAACATCAGGAGTCACAGCAGTAATAATTGGTGGTCAAACATACCATTCATGGGCGGGAATACCCATCAAAAAACCAGGGAAAAACAATTGGGTGGATAGTGCCAACCAGGATGTTCAGAAACGAAGAAAACAAAACATTGAGGGTTGTCAGTTCTTGATAACGGACAAGATATCTATGTGCACAAAGCAATTGAAGTACAGAGGATCAGAAATTGTCTCAAGAGTAAGAGGGACTGAGGGAGTTGGCAAAGGTTCTGAATGTTTTGGAGGGATGGACATTGTGGACTTTGGCGATTTTCACCAGTTTCCTCCTGTACACAATCCAAATGCGGCATTATACTGTGATCGGCCTGAAACAGACAACGCACACGCTCTGAAGGGAAGATCAATATTTATGGAGTACGACAAGGTGGTGATCTTACAGGAACAAATGAGGGTTGTGGATGATGTATGGACTGGGATACTAAGCAGACTACGAGTCGGGGAGTGTACCGAAGAGGACATCCAAGAAGTTCAAAGGTTAGTTTTGACGAATCCTGAGTGTGAAATGCCCAACTTCTCCAAGGCGCCCTGGTGCGATGCTATGCTCATTACACCTAGAAATGCTGTAAAGGATATGTGGAACACCACCGCGTTAGATAGACACTGTCAATCTTCTGGAAACAGAAAATACATCATCACAGCAGAGGACACGATTACAGAGTCAGGAGAGATTCCAAACAGGTCCACGAGGCTCGCGGTAGCAAGCCTGAAGGACGATGCAACCAAAAACTTGAAGAGACGGGTAGAGTTGGCGGTGGGCATGAAGGCAATGGTAATCTTGAACATCGCGACAGATGCAGAACTTGCAAATGGTACATGTGTGTTACATTCCGTCTTACGTTACTCCGGTCCAGCTCCGTCGGAGCTGTCTCCAGTAGTCCGTACTCCTTTCCAGTACTCTCCCTTGTTTCCGGTTCTACTCCGCCTACGTCCGACTCCGAGACTTTTCCGTATCATTCCGACTCTTCCGACGTCTCTCCAAACCCATTACCACTCCTTCGCCACTACCACTATTCTTTGTCATCATCTTTCCCATCATCAGTCAGCAAACCCGCCATGGATTATTCACCCAAGAATGCAGGACCTTTTCCGGGAGCAGAACGCAGCACTTATATTTATATTCTATATTTTGGTTGCAATTTCTTTTATATTTAAAGTACTCGAACTTGTATGTTTTCCCTCAGTTCGAATATCAACTTAGTTTCCCTCCTCTTGTTTTTCCTCTAAGTCACTGAGGTCTTCCGACTTGTTACTTTCTTCTTCCGTTCCGAAATCAGGACACCTTAGGAGCTGGGCGGCACAGCACACACGCTGAGGCCAACGTCCTTTCCGGGTTACTGTTCCGGAGTAACTCCGACGTGACTTCTCCTCTTTGTCTTAAACTTAACAACGTGGCACGGTGGAGGGGATTGTGTTGGATCCGAGGGAAAGAAACACCGGTCCTGATGATGAGGGCAATGTTCGACTGCATTTTCCTCCTTCGGTAATCTATTTCAGACCAGATTTACAGCCTAAAATAACTTTCAACGGAGTCACGCTGGGAATCATTCCGATTTCACCTACACTCCTCAGGTTCAACGTGGAGGTGGATGGGCAGAAAGTGAAGATTGAGAGGAGACAGATAGCGATCGTTCCAGGATATGCCTTTACGGACTACAAGGCGCAAGGTCAAACTTTGGAATATGTCATTGTTGACATTGCAAAGCCCCCATCAGGGAGCCTGTCGCCATTTAGCGTGTACGTTGCTCTTTCTAGGAGCAGGGGACGGAAAACAATTCGGATATTGAGGGATTTTGATCCTGGGCTGTTCATGCATCATCCCTCTGAAGATTTGAGATGGGAAATGACAAGGCTGGAGGAGTTGGATAGAAGCACAAAAGTGAAACATGAAGAAAATGGACACCAGGACTAAATGGAATAGCAGATGTTCAGGGATATATCTAGAAGAGGAACAATCATTAGTAAAGGGTAGAAATGGCACAACTGAGGGGTCCCTACCGCAGTAGAGTGATTTGTGAGCGTTCATCTCAGTCATGAGCATGTTGATAGAGGGGAAAGGCGTGTTTAAACACACATTGTTCAGCATATGGTGAGATGTTTTCGTTGCACGCACTGTGTTTCGACAAGTACATTGAGTTTTTTTAGAAAGGGGTATATTATATGGTGGAGACACACATCATCACAGATTTATAGCATGTGCTCTACCTGGACTGGCGGGCGCATAGCTGATGATTAACAGCTGTTCGCAAGCTGGAATCGCAAATCGTGGAAGGGGAAAGATGGAGAGACCAGGTCTAAAAGGGAAGTGGAAGATGCTGCGAGTCGACGATCACAATCAGAGTGATCGGTCAACGTTTTGAAGACGAAGAAGTTGCGAACAAGTAAAGCAGAAAATGTGGCTAGACGGTGCTTGCGATCGGAGTGATAAGTCACTGGATGGTAGGTGAGAGGGGTTGTGAACAACCGTGGACGGTGGTTAAGTCGCATGTCACGATTCTGAACGATAAAATCAACTAAGCAGCGAAGGGGATTGGTAATCATCTACATCATTTTGGTGCTTTTACAGCTACATGCAAAAACCTAGGAACCCCTCGAAAATCAGTTTGTGCGCCTCTGTTTGTACAAACAACCTACTTTTGGTAGCTTGAACGCGCGTTGTCTCCAAGCATAATGACACATGTTGTGGAGTTAGGGCACTAGAACCCTTCAACCGCCCCAAGCTCCCTCCATCACTACCGAAACAGGACTTTTAGCATGTTAGGATACCAAAAACGGTTGTTTATATAAACATTGGCGCATGAGCTGAAATGTCGAGGGGTTCCTAGGTTTTTGCATGTAGCTGTAAGAGATTTAGCCATGAACGACTCCCTACTTTATTTATTTGTATTTGCTAAAAGGGGGGGAATGTTTTGTTTAGACCCTGGAGAAACCTTGCTTTACAGCAAGGTAATACACATCAACGTTGCTTCCGCCGCGTGTTTGCTCGACGCGTTTCCGAGCCATCGTTTAAATTACCACAGTCCTGTCATATTGGACTACTCCACCAGGGAGATTCTGGTTTGACTCCTTACATCTCTTTTCTTGCTTTCCTTCTACCTAAGTACTCTGAGAACGGGCTAAAAAAGCCCTTTAGTTTCAATGAAGTCTGGTTGCCTTTTTTGTCAGAACAGTTGTTCTACAGTGAAATCTTTCAATGCCTGGAGAAGGATAATGTTTTATGGTCGAGGTCAGCAACAATATGGCAGGTTCACTCCAGCCATCCCTCGATGTGACTCAATTCCATCTACTAGTAGGCATTAACTGATACCCACAGATGTTATGGGGTGATCAGGCATCATATGGCAACTCATTCTTGTACCCGATTCTTTGGTTCGCGGGGCAGAGCTTTCCTTGGTAAGAAGGGGGAAAGAGTTGGAGCCCAGTATCTATTTCTTCTGCCCCACCATCTGAAGGCAAGACCGACTCAGCTAAATCGCGGGTGTCAACGCCACTAATGGACCCCCTCATATACATAGTCTCATGGGTTTACACGCTTATCTTGGCGATTTCGTCAGGCTTATCTGATATTGTACGCCCAGCCGCTCTGCCCGCAAGTCCAAACAGTCAACAGATCGCACAAAACAGTGGACAAGTGAATCCAAAACAAGCAAGTCCCGAATCAGGACACAGTGGTCCACTAGTTCAGGATGTGACCAGCCGAATCGCCCAATCGATCATGCGACTTAACGAGACTTTCCTGAATACGGTATTGGGAAGTGCTGGATCGCTATTGACAGGATCAAAATCGTGAAGGCCTCAAAGCACTCACGGAAAGGACGGACCCGTTTATCAGACCTGGAAAACCGGCTTTGAAAACGCATGGATCAAATCCAGAAGCTCGAATATATCATTTTGGCTCTCAACAAAGAAGTTTAGCAGGCCAATACACTATTGCGCATCCTTTTCGACAGGCAACGAAGACGAATAATCAGGAACATAAATTGGAAGTTGATGATTTGGAGAAGACTATCGGGCTTTTGGAAACTAACATTAGGGAACTTCAAGACAGCCTTTCAGAGTCCCAAGCATATTGCACGAGTGTTGGTGAAGATAGCCTTCGTTGATGAATTAGATGTAAAGCCGCAGAGACATCTAGAATTGAAAGTGGGAAAGCCGCCATTCGCGACAACGGACAGGATGCTCACTGGTGACAACCGATATTGTTGTTGACGGCAGAGAATGTCCCGAGCCCTGTCCTCAGAATCTATTGATTAAGTCTGATTTTTTTGTACGTAGGACTTTATCTATATTTTAGTCTATCAGATTTCATTCGAAGAGCAACCGTTTTGGAACTAAAAATATCCCGATAATACCTTTTGATTCAAGAGGAGTTGAAGAGTAGGCCAGATAAAGATAACGAACGGACACTCAGCCTATACGAAGGTCAAATCTGCGAATTCATTCTATATGATTGGTTTGAATGCCACCTTGAAGGGAGAACCGAAGAAGAGTCGTTAAAGGAAAAAAGCCAATACATCCAGCCGTTAACATTCAGGGAGACGGAGGCTGGGAGAAATCTCCTCGTTCAATCCGTGCAGCAGCGGCCAAAACACTGACACCTCCAACAGCAGGCGATTGTGGTCGAGTAGAGCTTCCGCCTCTTTCTTGATCGTCGATCTCGGCCTCGAACCGAAGAATCGCACCTCCAAGAGCGCCACCAGTCCCACCTCTACTACTAGAAACTCCCGTGATCAAGCCGCCATTCCCTGGCATCTCTGCTCCAAATCCGGCATTTAGATTACCTGTTTGTATGGAAGGTCCGACAACCGTTCCAGAACGCTTCCTCGATGGCACTTGAGGAAGTTGTGCATATGACGATCTGCGAGTGAGCATAGGCCTCGGAGAATCCCTCTGAGAAGGGGCCGTGACCGGGGTGGTATGGCGTTGATTATGTTCTCGATGAGAGATAGGAGTCATAGGTTCGATGACAGATCGTATAGGGATTAAACTGGGGAGTGTCGGAAGAGCCTGAGATTGCGACTGCGAATGCGAATGACCGACATGGGAAAGTTGTGCTTGTGAGGGGCGTCGGGAAAGCGGGGTGTGGGTGCTATGTCTTGGTGACATTGGCGAAAGAGGAGGCGGTTGGCGGGTGACAGATAAGGGAGGTAGACTTACTGACGGTGATTGAGGTCCCTGCTGCGCGAGGGACAATCGTCTTTGGATCAACGTCGGACCTGCTGGATAGTGACTCTGATCGTGACCTGGAGAACTGAGCTTGCTGGAAGGAGAAGGTAATGGTGGAGAACAACGCGGCGGAGGGACAGAAAGAGGGGAAGGCTTCTTCTTAAGCGTCAGAGATACAGCAGGTTTCAGAGCAGAACGTTTTGCGGATGCCGACACAGAGGGTCCACCTCTTAAAACTTTAGGTCGTACGACTCCACCCCCAAACTTCGACAACGCCTCTTCAACTGAGGACAGCTCCATTCTTGATCCAAACGTAGGAGTACCACATCTCGAGCTGGCTTGTTCAATCATCTGCATTTCCTCTCTATACTTCCTCTCTTCGTCCGTCGTGATGTCAGTAATAGGTTCGTTGAGTCTCTGCGGAATCCTCGTCTTTGCACTAGCAATAGCAGCGTCGAAGAATGCAGACCCGCTGCCAGCCCTCGCTCGTTTCTGGATAGGTATAGCCGCCGGCACCGCAACGATATGTCCGAACAGAGATGCCGCCGTCTTCGTCACTCTGACAACTTTCCATCCTGAAGAGGCTGCGAGCACCACGATCTCTCGTAACGTTCTCTCCTGGGAATTGAACATTACTTGCATCTATATCAAAGAGTCAGTAGCGTTTCAATAAAAAAAATTAGACACAAGCCAACCGTTAAATCCATCCAATAGCCATTCGCGCTGGCTCTACCTAGATTGGACAGTAAAGGAGCAGGAGCAAGAATACTCTCTGCACCTTCCACGCCTTCCAAACCACCGCTTGCACTTGTATCATCTGGACATGCAAGTGGAAGAATAAAATCTGCTACAAGGAGTTTTGTGTCATTCGTGGCCGCCTCACGAAGCTGTAAAAGGATTCTTCGTGCGAAATCATCAGGCCAATCGTGTAGGACTGCACGAAGCAGAAATACGGCTGCATTCTGGACAGGCTGAGGCGTGAAGAAGTCATGAACTATTTAGAATGAATGCTTTGTTAACTTGCGAAAACGAGGATGATTGTCGTTACGACTTGCCTTGGAATGTGACTGCTGATTCCAGTAGTTCTGGGCATTTCGCCTTCCAAGCCTGTCGCAACGTCAACCAAACAATCGTACTTCAACGGGTATACAGTACCTTGTCACCCATTTCTACCACCACAGGACGATCCTGGATGATAAACTTTAAACCCAGTCCACCTTCATCCGTTGAGGAAAAGGCTGAAGCAAGGAGCCTACTTGTAGAGCCGATTCCGCCTCCAACATCAACAACTATACCTCCCTGAGGTAGAGAATTCCAGTCAAACCCTATACCGATGAAAAATTAGCGCATATATTCAAGAAATTCAAATTCTTATTTCGATCCTTACCATTCAAAACAGCACCGGGGGCCTCCCAAGATTCTGTGCCGGACATCGCTTTCCCGAACCGTTCCAGTCGGAATCTATTAGACTTTCTGACCGTTTCTGATTCATTGACAGAGGGATCGCTATCCGTCCTCGTGTGAATGGCAGATCTCTTGCGCAATTGATGGCTCCGGTAGTCATTTTCTGGATCCATCGCATCTCGCCACTTTCCTAAACTGGGCGGAAGTATCGCTCCCGGACCAGTTTCGACGCTATCGAAAAAAGAAGATCAGGGGGAAAAAAGTGGGGTTTCTTTGGATCGTTGAAAACCGTACCCGTCATCATCGCCATCTGCGCTGATTGTCGTCTCGATTGCACCTTCGAGCCAGCCAAAGAAACCAGTCTGCGTTTTAACTGTATCAAACGCGAAGCAAAAGGGTGCCCGTGTCGGCTCTTGGCCTTCTCGGGTTTGTTTAGATGATGAAAGGAAATAAGTCTCTGTCATATAAGCCGACGCTTTTTGTATTTCGTCTGTACTGAAGGAAAGAAGGGCATAAAGAGTTGATTCGCAAATAAAATGGAGGTGGGCCGAACCAAAGTCCAACGAATGCGGCAATCCCGTTACTGTCGTGATATTTCTGTTCAGGTCTATAAAAGAAAAATCAATGAAATAGCGAAGTAGGTATGGAATATCATACCTGCCGTCCGCCTGAAATTGCTTCAACTCGCTGAACGTTTTACCAGAATCCACGAGGGAAGATATCCTATTAAGAGCGAAAACGTCTGGCGAGACCTCCCGTAGTATATGATGCGTTGCTAGGAGTCTGAGAATGTGGGCTATTTAGTAATTTGGTTCAGTTCGCGTTCTAAGTTAGATTGTTGACAAGTATAGCTGACCGAGTTTATTTGTTTCTACGCCGTTTCTTTCGGAGACAATTCTAACATGCAGGCCAGACGGACCCGCCTCGCGTAGAATTTCTACCACATGGGACGCTTCTAGCATGCGCATGCAAGAAGGAAGGTGATACTGGTAAATTCTGTCAATGACGAGGATCCCTTGGCAGCACCAAAATTTAACTTACCCCCATGGTCGCGTCACATAGACTCAGAAAAGGTGTCTGAACGGTGGCACTCATCTGACCGGCTGCAGCTATTATACGACTGATAGCCGATAACACTACTGGGTGTGTCGTCAACGCCTCGGATAACGATGTTTGATCGCATGGCACATCTAAAGAGGGAAAATCTAATGGATTTGCCGATCCCGATGATGGTGTAGAGGTCAAAGGTGGTGGGATAGGCTGTGAATGGGTGGCCATAGATGGGGATGGCGGAGGAGACGCATATGCTTGTGCAGTCGAAACCCATGGTTTATGATTAGGTTTGAGCATGCTGTTCTCGCTTTCGGGTATACTTGGAGACGAGGCCGACCATTGTCCTGGAGATTGTGGAGCACTTGTCGGTTCAGACGATGAAGAATATCCATGAGACGCATATATCCGCTCAATATCGTCCAAAGCCTCTCCGACAATGGTATGAAGACTTCGCAGTACAGCAAAGGTCATTGGGGGTTAAGATTGAAGGGACAAGGTGCTGGATGTTCGATAAATGAGAGCGACTGACTCGCGTGGTAGAATTCACAACCAAATTCGCCACCGCCTGCCAAAATTTTCCAAAATGCCATGTCAAACTCAAACCTCTTGGCTTCTCTCTACATTAGCTCGTTACATAAAGCCCATTCTGCCAGGTTGATCCCGAGAAAAATGGTAGCAGCTATCGAGATCAAGCAGAGGAACAAAACCACAGCCAAATCAAGTCCAAAAGGCCACATCAAGCAGATTCATCACAAAAAAGTAGCGCTGATCACTGTAGTTGAGCTCTCGTCAATCAGTCCTGCCTTCCATGTCACCTAATCACCCAAGGTCATGCAGGAGCCGTCGCAGACGTTAGACCATCCAAACACGTATCAAAGTCATTTTATCTATATTCCTGAGAATTCGCTCATTCCATTTACAGTCCCAGAGATTACGGAAATGAAAGAACAATTCAAAGAGCATGGAAAAAAGCAGTAAAAACTGTAAATTTGACGTTGAACATCAAGTCGACCGTCATATTTGCCCTTGTTTACCAATGTCCTCAGACGGACCGCGATCCTTCCCCTTAATTGCAAATCTCATCCTGACAGAATCCTTGTCTTTGTTGAAGCTGAAATTTTTATGGCAACTAGGGTGACCTAAATATCTTCGGTCCGACTTGAGGTCTGTCAAGTCATGGGAAACGCTCCGAAAAGGTCCTCGAGGAAACGACTTGAAAAATCTGGCAAAATCACTTGTCAGGAACTTCCAGCATCTTTAAGGTCTGATTATTACCGGTTTGACATAGACGCTCACTATGATCCGCAAAACCACCGCGGGGAACGAAAATCTAGCCAATCCAAAGTAACGGCTTGTCGCTGCTCAATTACTTCCATCTCTCGCCGAATGGCCATTTGTGCAACTTTGACCGTCCCCGTCGTGGAATTTTTTTCCTTCCTTCACATAATGCCAAAAGTTAAGCTCATAAAATCTTCTGGTAAAAATATACGCCGCTGAAGTGTCTTTGTCATTCTTGTCCGCCACAGTCGCAAGACCTCTAGCTCGTGCTACAAAGACAGTCAAATGGTTGGTTATAAAATTAGGTGCTATATATCGGAACCGCACTTTCGCCACTTCCTCTCAGTAATGAGAACATTCGAAAGAATTTGGAACACTTTCCCTGCTCATCTTGAATCTATGGCAGACTTGTTATCTCTAATTGTGGTCTGCTGAGCATCTGTGGCGCTTTGTTCTCAAACATTTTGTTATTATCTAGCAGCTCCAACCCTCTTTCTTGGTTTCATTCTGTGGCTATCTTGGCGTTAACTTCCGTTCTCAGAGGGGCGCTGCCTAAACCTCTTCTTCTGTACGCGCAGATCAAGTGTTCAGCTAGACTCCTATCTGCGGAGATGCTGAATGCGGCTTCGTAGCATGCTAGTCTAGACTCCAGTAACTACAGACATGTGCATCCTACACAGCGCTGCCGAGGACGTGTACTTACGGCAGAGTGAAGCAGCATGCATTCATATGACGTCTTACCCGGTGGCTGCAGCAGAGAATCGGCCAAAGCTTGATAGATACTGCCAAGGACGTGGTCAGTAGTCACCCTTCGTACTGCTTTCATATAATAATACTTATGACGCGAAGAGCAATAGATATATCTGCTACTAAGGCCGCAGTCATGCTAGGTGTACTGAGCAATCCTTTTCAAATTTCGTTCTTGCGAACAGTGTCACATGCATGTCACAATAACGCGTTTCGTTAAACAATGCCAAACAACGTGTCGCCATAGGTAAACGGACGAACCGTCACGAACTATACGCCTCTCCTTTGCTTTCTTTCAATAATCGACATCGCTCAAATGTTCGACGTCCGCATATCAGCTACTACTAAAAATCCTTGCAGTCACATTATATCGATGTTCGCTCTTTCCATTCTCATTCCTCAAAGCCTGCCATTTGGTCAATACATAGGCACCGCCCTACCCCAAACGCCCCAAGCGGCCGCTGAGTTATCTATCGCTGCCGGGTTCTACATAATCAGACCCACCATCGAAATATCTATCGCGAATTATTTCTTCTTCCGATTCGAAGACCAAAGAGATGGTCCGTTCGCCGACCCTCCTCATTTCACAAACACCATCCGTTTCCTTGTAAACGCCGTAAATTATGGAGCAAGACCTACTCTGGAATATTATGTCGAGACATTGCTCTATTTTCGTGATACAATGGCAGCCTACTTTACTCATGTCAAAGACTTTCCATCGCCTTTAGTGATAACGTTGAAACCAATTCCCACGCTTACTCTGGTTGGACAAGCAAATGACTCTGGTGTGGGCATTTTGGGTATTCCCACTTGTATTTTCTTCGTTGTTGCTACTTGCTACCATATTCTTTCTCCTCGATCCTCCTTGTAAAGACGGTCTCAAGTCGACTGAGCCGCTGTTGGCGTCTGGTCCACTGGCACCAGTCCACTTCTCCTGAGGCTGTTCTTCCCCTGAGGCTGTTCTTCCCCTGAGGCTGTTTTGCCCCTTTCTCCTTCAACATCGACTTCAATATATTCACCAAATTCAGTTTTGCCGTCTTTTCAGAGTCTATCTACTTGTGGCTCTCTCATTCTACTCCAGAAGACAACTTGAACGGCAGCAACAATAGCTTGAATGAAGATTTTCCTGTGCCTTTCCTGTTTCCGAATGATATAGCCCTCGGTGCCGAGTGAACAGGTTTCAAAGTTTTGTAATCAAGATCGCAAACTGTTGTATTCCATTTAAACTTTCTTTTGTGGCCCAGGCTTCCCCTTTTGACAACGTACGTCTTCACCATTTTTGTTGCTTAGGTTTGTTGCTGACTGGATTGAAGTCACATAAAGTGGTCGTATTTCCTTCGTCTTTATTCAGTCCCATCACTTTCCTTGCCTTCTTCACGACCTGATGTCTTCGGGGCCTTGTTTTTCTACTGTCCTTGTCCTTATCTGGTCGACGACTCTTCAGAAAAAAGAGTCTCGACAACAGTGGTCAACCTGCATTGCGGAACTTTAAGTTCTAGGCTATCCACTTTACGTGTTCGGCGCGAAAGGTGCTGACAAGCGTCCGGGTTTCTTGTGTCAGGATGGCGATGCTAGGGTACGTGCTCCGAGGAGAAGCGGTGCCTCTCCTCTGTTATTTTTGCGTTGGGTTGGGCCTTCCATATTTTTGTGAACCACGATACGCATTACAATGTTTTCTCGTGAACTGGAGAGAGTCTCGCCGCCAGGGCATTTCACAATTTTTTTTTTCCATTGCAATCTAAATACAAAAGCAGGTAATAATGATATGGCAATGCTATTCAAGTGGCATAGCTTCAAAGTCCCAGGTTATATGTGTAAAATGACGATTCCGAGTATAAGTAGAATGGGAAAACAAAAAGACAGTCCGAGAGTGAGTGAAGCAAATAGAAATAAGGATATCAAATCCGATAAACAGATTAGAAAAGAGATTGTTCATGCCTTGATGAGCTTTATGTTCGGAAATTTCTTCGTGAGCGTGTACTTGGAGAAGAGGTCTTCCTTGTGCATGTTGTCCTTGATGTTCAAAAGTTGTAAACTCTTGAAAAACCCTGGAGTTTCGGGTTGGGGGTATAAGGATTCCATAAATCTAATGAGCAAACGTCCAGGGTACGGTACATTGGCGGAATCTGTGATCTCCAGAGAATAGAGGCAAGGTAATTGGGCGAGACAGGAAAGAACTGTACAGGTGACGAGTTCAAGAGGCATCTTGAAGTGCTCCACCTGTGGGAGTTGAGGTATGCCTCTGTCCAACACCTCCCCAATTTGAGCCACTCTATTTGGAACATGGGGGGAATCGGGGGATATAGCTGGCAGAAGTAACTGGACTTCTCGCAAGCGTGACTGGGAGCTCAAGGCGTGAAACATATCGTCGTTCAATATATCAGCGCAGAGGGAGACCTTGGTGAGCGAAGAAACCTGGAGGATTTTTAAGGCCATCGCCATGATACATGTATCATTGGCCATGAATGCCTCCCAAGATAAAGGGCTGTTAAATGTTATCTTGCGAAGGTTTACGAGTTGAGTGGCATTTGCCACCAAGTCTTCTTCAAGGCGGTCGATAGGCAAGACGAGCTCATAAAACGTGTCGTCTTGAGAGGAGTAGGCATTGTGGTCTCTTGCCTGGACTTTCACGACCTGGCATTTGGATTGAGGGTAAAAGGAGCGTTCCTGTCGCCAATATACACCCGCGGTGTCAAATTCACACGTCTGGGTGATAGGTAGATTGCCTTGTACTCCGGGTTGCTGTTGGTTAGGCATTGGGAATTTTGACTCGGAAAGTTGTCCGAATAGGGAACAAGGGAAGGGGGATTAATGTGAAAATATTTTGTCACGGTGGGAATGAGAGGCAGTCAAATTTTGAGGTTTGGGAGTACGATTTTTGAGAAAATAATTGGGTTGGCTGGGTCGTGCGCGAGTGTCGTTCGAATAATCGCAAGTACCAGAATGCTTCCGCCATCTCACATTGTTTATATCCTCTACTCGATGGTCAAAGCAAGGTCTATAACGCAAGGTGGCCCTCTCTGAATGTATAAATTTGCTATGCATCAAGCGGATCAGGTCAAAAAGATAGGGGACTGTGGCCTAGTCGTGTCATTATCAGTCCCAGAGTGTAAAGAAACGGGCAAGCGCATCATTAAACACTGCCATGGGAGGCCAGAATCTCGTCATTTTAACAAAATAAAGGCAGATGGGGTTAACTCTCCATAACGTGTCAAGCAACAACAAAGTTAACGAGTCATTTCGAGAAAGCAGAACAAGGCAACCCTGAAGAAGTCTACTTTTCTCATCGATCGCGCTGGTCTAGTAATGCTGTCGCCGTCCAAGATTGGAGCCCCAGGAAAAACAGAATCATCTAGTCCAAAAGCTATCTGAATCGATGTGAAGAGAATCATGCACACTGGCCAGGTTCGGATCGTAGTCACTGTTCAAGTTGTGTTCAAGAAACGTTTGCCAAAAATAGAACAACGCCGGCATCTTCCGACACCGCCAGTTGACACTGGAGAAAACTTGGGAAAGACTGTCCTCGTAAGTATTGTGTCTGCAACTTGGCAAGAATGGTCTATGAAACTACATCCCGTACCGCTCATTAGGCCTACTGACTACCATCGGTTAACAATTTTTCTCTACCATAGCCAGCACTGAGCACTACCACAGCCAAGACAAATCCTAAGTAGCGTTTACGGCAACGGCGCCGCACAGCTTCAGGGTTAGCATTGACGTACAAAATACGATTATTTGATATAATTTAATATAAAGGCTTGAGTATTAATATTGTGTTCCAAAAATCATTGTTACAAATTATTTCTAAACCATAGTTCTCAATGATCCTACTAATCATAACATGGTCTTCCTGACATCCTTCAGAAAGGTTCCTTGGGAAGAAAAAACATTGCGGAGCTCAAGGGAACCAACTGCGGCGGAATCACGTAAGTGGCAGCTGATTTGAATCGAGAACCGCCAGTGGAGGAGTTTAGACATATTAAATCTTGAGAAATTTTCGAGTGTAAAGGTGAACGGAGAGCTAGGTGCAGCCAGTTCTACTGATTGCAACTCAACAACCGATGATAGGATTCCTATTCAGAGTGCCTGAATCTGCTGGACCAAATTTTCGGGTCGTGTGGAGCGAATGCCAAAGGAAAGGTCATTTATAGTAACAGTCGCTATAGTAGGCAATACACTTGAACTATTGTCCTGAGTTTCTATACTCAGCAGAAGGATATTTATAAGACTATTGGCAATGAAGTTGTCACGGTGGGTAAGGTACTTGAGTATTAGTTGCCAGCAATAGCCTGCCAAGTGGTAGCCTACAAGTTGGCGCCAACGGTGCTCATGCATGCAGGTAGTCGACGAGTGCATATTCCTCCTTTCCCATCCACTGTTGACGCGTTCGGGTTACCCGGGCCTTATTAATAATAATATTTAATTCATTATTATTAAGTCTTGTTGAAAATTTATTTATTTATCTAATAATCTATTTATGAACGCTGCTTTAACACTCAACATGCCTGAAACTGAAGTGTACGATCTCTAACTTGACCCAATTACTTCTGCTAAGTGATGTGAAATAGGGAGATGAGAGACGTACCTAACGCTGACGAACAGCAACAATCGAAGTGGGTTCGGCTACAGAGCTCAGATGGATTTGCATACCTTGTCAAACGGAAAGTCGCCGAAGCCAGTGGAACAATACGAAATATGTTGGATCCTACAGGTTTTTCATTTATGCCCAAAGCCTCAATTTTATGGTTTTGTTGACTTTCTTTCGATGATGTTAGGCGGTTATGCAGAAGCTCTAAGTCTAATCTGTGACATTCGTGAGAGGTGCGGGCCAACTTGATCCGAAGTTCTTCAGAATGATGTTCTAACTGTATATATTTTCCAGAGGGATCATAGTGGAAAAGCTGATCGAGTATATGAGTTTCAAGACCCATCATGAGTCAGTGGTTTCCAAGGAGGAGACTCCGGTGAATGAGTTCATGGAACGTATTCCCCCAGAGATCGTGTTGGAATTGTCAGTTCTAACCCTTCCCTCTCTGGAGAATTCTATACTCAATAATCGTAATTATTCTGTTTTTTTAGATTGTTAGCTGCAGACTATCAAGAAAGTGAGGTTCTCGATCCACATTCATTACTTGTTCCCTCTTTGTTCACATCTTTGATATTACCAGTGTAACCATGTGTATCCTATGAACTATAATCTCAGTATGTGAATGATCTCGGCGTGCTTTTCCTGCACTGAACGTAGGTCTGACGCTGGGCAACAAATTAAGTTCGCTGAGTAACCCTACTCCCACTAAAACTCAGATTGTATCATGCTCATTCTCCGTTCCTCGACTTAATCATGATCACATACCACTCGTGCGGTGCATACTATTTATCCAACGAAGCTGTCCTGCCATGCTTTGATTTTAGGCTTCGCCATCAGCTTGAGCATTTACTGTGTCGTGCAAGGGAGTACATACAAGCGACTTTTCGCAGGCATAGCACTCCCATTTTACACAACGGGACGCGAACATTGAACGACTTAGGCGTTTAGGATCGCTTTCCTGACAAGCGTTCTGCTGTACTTTTGTTTCTCTGTTGGCTTGGACTTTGGTTTTAGCCGTTATTTTCTAGTTATTGGAGGAATGGACTGGATTCACTGTACCAGAACCAGAAGTCCCTCAGTCGTGGAGGTGAGCACCGCCCTCCTCCCGTTGCTTTGGCCATCGCCAAACGTCATACTTGAGAGCTTATATCTCAACAAACTTCCTTCTTTCATCCCTTCTCCTGTTTAAATCCTTTCTGATTCTGATTACAACCTTTTACTTCTTACACCTCCCTTACTGAATCAACGTAAACAGAGGTTGGTGAACTTGCTTACCTGTGGAGGATCGTGTTGACCGGGATTCTTGTTCAACGTCATCCGCGACCGCGCCACTCTGAAGTACCCTCGTGGCGGGCCGACTTGCATAATGATCAAACAAACAAAAGTTGAAAATCAGTGTTGTATCAACGAGAGGTGATCACGCCGCGGATGTCCTTCAAGTTAGGCCTTGTTCAGGCGTCCTCTTCAGTGACTGGCTAACTTCTCAAATATGGGAGTATGTGGTTCTACTTTCTGACTGCCCTTCTCTAAATCATGGTTTTGGCCTAGGTGACGTCGCTGTCATTGTCAATCCTACCCCAAGACTTCCAGGTGTGAACCGCCTACCAAGCTCGTCTTATCAGCGGCTGAATGTAATTACAAACTGGAATATCGCCTTTTCCTCTTGATTCGAAGGTGCCAGTTCCGAATGCTTACCCTTCTTAACCTTAACCTAGAAATTCTAAAGGGCTATTTAACGTAAACCCGCTTTGGACGACTTCTATACATGCTCACGTAGCAATAAGCCCTTAAAAGGGCGCGGTTTGGTTCAAACGCTATTCTGTGCGACCTGTGGTTTTCGTTCTCCTCATAGGTTTACCAGTGCCGCACGAACTCGATAAATACAGACTTAATGTGGGTACCACTGGCAACGAAATTGGCCCTTCTCCTCATCACAGCTGTATCTGTGCATGTTTCGTTGTCTCCTCCCAACCCTCCGGTCAAAAGCGAAGAATGCTGCTCTGGAACAAAAGAGACTGATACGATATTCGAGAAATGCGTCCAGTCCATTACTTATTGCAGTAAAGTTAGATCCATTGTCATTCAATCCTGTGATATCTGGGTTTTCTGACAACTATGTATCAACAGTGCATGGTGTGGTTTGGCACCTTCTGTGAATCCCTTGCCACTCTCGTTTATGTGGTTTCATCGTCAAACCATTTCCTGTTTTTTAACGATAGCTTATCAATGACAAACTCCTTTAACGTGTCAATACATCCCGCTATGATCGTTGGTGCTTTGGCCACCCTTGTTGCAGCGCTACTGCGTGTTTGGTCGGTGTAATTTCCCCCTTTTCAAGGATTAGAGCTGTCCTGAACGCTGTCATAACAGGTGCTTTAAATGCCTCGGCCCGTTCTTCACCTTCGAGATCACGATTCGGCCCCATCATTTGCTCATCACTCACGGCCCATACGCATGGGTCAGACACCCCAGTTACACAGGGGTATATCTTACCCTTGCTGGAGCGACTTTCGTCCTTGGCTCTCCTGGGACTTGGATAGCAGTATGTGGTGTACGAAGCGTGTTAGGTGTCATGGTGACGGCCGTGTGGCTGATGAAGTGCTCATTTGCGTTTCGAGGGATGTGTGTCAGACTTCGGGCGGAAGATGAGGTATTGAGATGTACGTTTGGAGCTGAATGGGAAGCTTATGCTAGTCGAGTTCCATTCAAATTTCTGCCTGGCGTTATATAGAATGAAAATAGCAAACGTGATTTTCGCGGTAACGTGACTGCCGGATGATTGCCGAGCTTTTCACTTCAGGGAGGCAAAAGTTTTAGTGACCGTTCCTTGTATACGACTGCTCTCCAGAGCAGGTGGAACAATAGAGACTGGTCGAAGCAAAGCCACTTTTTATTCAGGCCACATATAAAAGGGATCTGGCCAGAGGCAACGGGACCCACTTCAAAACCCTCGTCTTCAGCGTCAATTGGTCAACCATGGACTTACCTGGTATCCCAATGGATCAGGATCATATCGATACCCCAAACGTTCTTTCATACAACTCTGATAAATGGACGGACCATGTCAAGTGGCAAGGCTCACAGACGGCATGCTCAGCGTTGAACCAACTAATCAGGAACGAAACTGCACAGGAGGCGCCACGAATCTCAGGTGTGTGAGCAATGTTCAGTTTCATCTTAACCTGTATCGTTAACTTATTTTTTTGTTTCAGGATGGCAGAGAGTCTCTTCGTCTGACCAGCTCTCCAACCTTCATTCAACCGACCATCGTGGCACTGCAAGCAATTCATCCTTGCTCTCTTCCCATTCTCGACCTTCTTCGTCAAAGCTGGCCTCATCTTCTCGGCCTCATTCCCGCCCTCGTCTGTCAGAGACACGAGCACCTGATCCAGACATCACCAACCTAGATATCTCAATTCCCTTGTTCAATAAGGCCAACCCTATGCAATTTTTGGACATAATGAAAGGCGTATCCGCTCGTCTAGATGAAAACGCCGGCGTCCGTCCGCGAGCCAAGAAGCGTACCAGAGGTATTAGCCTCGGAGGTGCATCAGAATTTCAAGCTGGGAAAGCCACCCGTGGAACGGTCAAGAAGGGAAGGGTTGACGAGCTACGTACTTCTGACACTCTGACTTGGGATGTGGGTAATGGGAAAGGAAGAACCACGTCTGAGGATGAAGGTTTAAATTCAGAAGTGAGAGGACGTGGCCTCCAGGCCCACAGCAGTTTGCCTGATATGGCTCCTCGATCGGATCTCAGAAGTCTTTCATCGAAGGATGCGAGCTTCATGGATGTGGACGAGAGGGACGATATGGACATGGAGTGCGCTTCACGCCCGACCGTATCGTCGTATTCCAATCATGGTCATCCAGATACACGACCCTTCGCGAGAACGCGTTCACAAATAGAGATGCCTCCTCCGCCAATTGCCTGTGACTCCTTTGATAAACAGCGTCAACCAGCAGCAGACTCTCCACACCAGCACTCAAATGCACAATCGACATCAACATTGACACCGTTGGCCGTTTCTCGACATTCTAATTCGATGAACCAACCACAAACTTCATATCCTCCCCCACGGCAACCTCCGACAAATCATTCCATCAAACAACGAAAACCCAATGCTATACCTAAATTACATCCTCTTCTATATCATAAACCTGCTACTACTAGAGTTTCTTCATCCTCTGTAGCGACGTCCGCGCCCGTACCTCAAGTGCAACTCCAAGATCATCCCGCACCAATACCAGTGGCGGAAGGCCCAGATTTAAAGCCCCCTCCCTCGTCATTTACGCCAATGTTCAGCAGCACACCTTCCTCTCGACCTCCACCTCTAGGCATGCGTCGTAATCATACCTTTCCTTCACGTACATCCTCATCTTCGAACGTCCAACAAGAGCTTTCTACTTCCCTGACTAGCAGCCAACTTCCGCGACGTCAGAAAGGATTTAAATCCCCGCTTTTGAGTTTATCTCAACCTCAAGCGCAAACCCAAACGCATAGTCTCTCGCAACTCAAGGCAAACGCTAATATTATAGTTGTCGAGTCTGATAGCGCGACTGCTACCAGCAGGAAAATTTCATCACGAAATTTATCAGAAGTATCCATTGACAACCATGGATTTAACTCTACTGCCAATACCTCAATGGCTTTACGGTCCTCGTCCTCATCTTCAGATTCTTCGACTTCATTTCGATCTACGCCTCCCGCCACATCTTCCGCTCCTTCATATTCCCATACCTCAAATTCGTCCGGCTACTCCAAGTCAAAGATATCCAACCGGGGGATGGCGCAACAGCCACAAGGCTCGGTCGTCGTCCCGGAACCGCTAGATGGGGATACTGATTCTTCCTTTGGGGACATGTCCTTTGATATGGATGCCCTAGAGGAGACTATGAAGAAGTATGATTGACCGGTTGAAAGATGGGTGGTTGCTTTCGAATGCATATTGTACTTTATACATAGTAATATTATAGCTGCTATATATTGTATTTCTCAGCCTTGAAATAATCCCAAAGTTCAGTCACACTGGCGGTGAGTACTTGAGTACTTATGTAACAGGCTGAATTTAGATGGGTTATATGTTGACCTCGCGTTCAGCTGCATCTGAATCACTAAAAAGTTAAATAAATAAATATGCTACAGTATGCTACCTACAATTCCGAGCAATTTTGCTACATAAATTTGCTGAAATGAGGAATTTTCAAGGAATTTTTAGCCGAGAGTCAGAGCGATTTGAGAGTCAAAGCCGACAATACATTTTATATCATCAGCTCCAACTTCTCTTACCTGTGAGCTCTAATACTTACTACGCGGCCTCATCAGTGCATTAGTATATGATCAACTCCAGTCCCAACTCCAGCTAACAGACCTAAGCTTAAAGATAGTAATATTAAACAGATGGACCGGCTAAGGCTTGCTTCAACGGTTTAATCGAGGGGTCGTACACTGTAGAACTTCGAATTTCGCACAAAATTCAGTCAGGTGAGGTCGAGGTGTTCGTTCAACTTCTTTGATGTGTATGTCAAAGGCAGTTCATTCTAATCTCTGATCAAGGCTTTCTTTTTCCATGGGATACCCCTGGTCAATTTTTAGAATCTCCGTTCGCCGTTCTATGAGGTCTCGGTGTCACCGATACTGGACACCGGATCATTCATATTCAGATTGCAACCAAGGCCGCACTGTGAAGAACACCAAGTACATATGATTTAAGACAACACCTATCGGTAATAATGGAGTAACGTTGAAAACAACTAACAGGAACAAACCCTCTATAATATCTATATATTATCCTGAAATATCTCTAAAATGTGTGGGAAAAGCGACGTACAGCCTCGTACAGCCTCGGTGACTCCACTATACTAGCACTCTTGACTATCATCATCATGTCGAGTAAGAGACCATCTAAGAGACATCCCATAGACAAAGCTGCTCGGTCTGTCAAGGAGAAATTAACGTCTCTTTTTGATCTGTCGCGCCCGCCTAAACAATCGTCCATCGACGTGGGTTCAAGCTCTGATAATCATACGGTAACAACAGATGCAGCAGGAACGAGGTGAGTAACTAAATGTCGTCAGCAATTTATTGATTATTACTTAACATCCTCGTATTTTCAAGTAATTTACCACTCAATACGGTCCCTGTGGTCGGCGTCGATCACGCGCCTGTTCCTGCAGTGGTTGCGAGTAAGGAAACATCCACAGTTCCCCCTCCCAATTACGTACCCGTTTCTGCATCGATACCTGCTGTGCACGGGCAACCCAGTTCTGTTAGAAGCTCAGCACCAGAAACTCCACCCACGGTCAGCGTCTATGTTTGCCCTCACGACCGTCATCAGTAATCAACGCTCATTTAGGGCATAAGTCAAAACACCCATAGTCCAATGACCGTCTTCCAAGGTGCTCACGATGTGACCCTGCATTACCCGACAATCAACATGGCCAACACTGTAAGCATCATTCCATTTGCGCGAAACCAATCTGTATACTGACAGTTCTATTATCGTGTTAGATTAACTTGCATGCGCCATCCGGTTCTGATGGAAACGAACAATCTAGGTGTCGAATCATGGTGAGTGGTTTAATCTTCGGACTGGAACAATCATCCCTAAAACTTAGTTTAAGGCTGCACTACGTGATAATCTCTTACCTCGTGCTGAGTTTGCAGAATACGACGCAGCATCTCCTGCTCCACGAAATGCATGTACGGAGAACACTCGCAAGGCAATCCTTGATACACTGCAAGTGTGGGCAAGTGATAATACAGCCCCCAAGGTATACTGGCTCAACGGGATGGCTGGAACTGGTAAAACAACAATTGCTTACTCATTCAGTCAAATCCTTGAAGAAAGGGAATCCCTTGGTGGTACTTTCTTCTCTTCTCATCTTCGGGTTGATACCAGTGATGTTCGTTGCATCATCCCCACCATCTGTCTTCAGTTGGCTGCCAGTGGGTATCTTCCCTCTCTGTCCCAACTAATCCTGGATGTAGTGGAAGCCAATTCTGACTGCAAATCTTGGAGGGTTACCAAACAATTCCTGAATTTCATTGTGAGACCACTCACTGCTGCATACAAGGATAGCAGAGAAGTTGTTGTTATCCCAGTGATTGTTCTTGATGCTCTGGATGAGTGCTCTGATCAGTCCCTTGTGGCTGAGTTACTTTCTGTGATATTAAAGCACAGTCAATCCCTTCCAGTCAAGTTTTTCATCACTACTCGTCCAGAAATAGTGGTGATGGAGACTTTTGATGGTTCCTTGAATCATTCCAAGTTCATCCTTCATGAGGTTGAAAAGGAGATTGTACAAGCTGATATTGAGCTTTACATTAAAGCTTGCCTGCTGGGTGGGAAAGTTAAATACAATAGACATAATTGGCCACCTCAGGCTGAGGTTGAAAGCCTTGTCAAGATGTCTGGCACTTTGTTCATTTATGCAGCAACTGTCTGCAAATACATTGCTCAGAGACATAGCTCTAGCATGCCTAGACGTCTCTCAGATGTGGTCAAGTTTGGATTGGAAACAACATCTGGTTTAACCCAACCACTACATGTTCTTTATGAAAGAATTTTGGATACTGCTTATGACTCTGCAAATATTGGGGAGGCATTAGATATAGACATGGTTCTGACAGCTGTTGTATATGTCTATAATCCTCTTTCTATGACTGCCATCAGTATTTTGATGCAAATACCCATTGAACAAGTTGATGCAGTCCTTTCTTCCCTTCATTCATTGATATATATCCCATCATATACTAAGCAGATCTCAGTATTCCATTCTTCCTTCAATAATTTCATCAGTAATCATTTTTTTTCCTCAAAGCACCATCTTGACCCTTGTGCTTCACATAAATATCTGGCACTTCAGTGTCTGTCCTTGATGGAGAAAGAATGGTCACAGAAAGAAAGGGTATATTACTTGGCAGAGAGGAAATGTGAAGAAATTTCTGAAGCTCTTGCATATGCTTGCAGTACCTGGGCCATTCATTTTACCTATGTAGACAACAACAATGAATCTGTTGAATTGATTCATTTCTTTCAAAGACATCTTCTGCGATGGATGGATTGTTTGAGTATTTTAGGAAAGTTGGAGACTGCAATGGATTCATTGCAAAAGCTAGAACATTGGGCAAATGTAAGTGATCTTGTTGCTGCCAATGGATTACACTTATAATAAAAAATAGTTCCAAACAATCTTGATGACAACAGTGATTGATGCAAAACAGTTTCTGAAGGAAAGTTTTGGCTTCATTAAAAATAGCAGTCTGGAAGGATGTCCTTCAGCTCTAGCTTGGCTGCCTGAAAAATCTTGTATCTGGCAAACATATGGAAGTAGGATGGATTGTCCATGGAAACTCTGTCTGGGAAGGAGAAAAGCATGGAGTCGGTCTGAAGCAGTTCTGAGACATTCAGCTGGTGTCAACTCTGCTGTCTTCTCTCCTGATGGTATGCATATTGTGTCTTCATCTAATGATCACACTGCACGGATATGGAATACAGCCACAGGGGAGTGTGAGGCAGAGCTCAAAGGACATTCAAAATGGGTCAGCTGTGCTGTTTTCTCTCCTGATGGTAGGCATATTGTATCTGCATCTTTAGATCACACTGCACGAATATGGAATACAGCCACAGGAGAGTGTGAGGCAGAGCTCAAAGGGCATTCAAATCGGGTCAGATCTGTTGCCTTCTCTCCAGATGGTATGCATATTGTCTCTGCATCTGATGATTGCACTGGACGGATATGGAATACAGCCACAGGAGAATGTGAGGCAGAGCTCAAAGGACATTCAAATTGGGTCAAATCTGTTGTCTTCTCTCCTGGTGGTATGAATCTTGTCTCTGCATCTTGGGATCACACTGCACAGATCTGGAATACAGCCACAGGAGAGTGTGAGGCAGAGCTTAAAGGACATTCATCCTCAGTCAACTCTGCTGTCTTCTCTCCTGATGGTATGCTTATTGTCTCTGCATCTTCTGATCACACAGCACGGATATGGAATACAGCCACAGGAGAGTGTGAGGCAGAGCTCAAAGGGCATTCAAAATTGGTCAACTCTGCTGTCTTCTCTCCTGATGGTATGCATATTGTCTCTGTATCTTGGGATCACACTGCACGGATCTGGAATACAGCCACAGGAGAGTGTGAGGCAGAGCTCAAAGGACATTCAAATCAGGTCAGATCTGCTGTCTTCTCTCCAGATGGTATGCACATTGTGTCTGCATCTTTAGATTACACTGCACGGATATGGAAGACAGGCACAGGAGAGTGTGAGGCAGAGCTTAAAGGACATTCATCCTCAGTCAACTCTGCTATCTTCTCTCCTAATGGTATGCATATTGTATCTGCATCTTTGGATCACACTGCAAGGATGTGGAATACAGCCACAGGAGGGTGTGAGGCAGAGCTAAAAGGACATTCAAAATGGGTCAACTCTGCTGTTTTCTCTTCTGATGGCATGCATATTGTCTCTGCATCTGATGATCACACTGCACAAATCTGGAATACAGCCACAGGAGAATGTGAGGCAGTGCTCAAAGGACATTCGGGTCGGGTCAAATCTGCTGTCTTCTCTCCAGATGGTGTGCATATTGTGTCTGCATCTTCAGATCACACTGCAAGGATCTGGAAGACAGCCACAGGAGAGTGTGAGGCAGAGCTCAAAGGACATTCAGATTGGGTCAACTCTGCTGTCTTCTCTTTTGATGGGATGCATATTGTCTCTACATCTTCAGATCACACTGCACGGATATGGAACACAGCCACAGGAGAGTGTGAGGCAGAGCTCATAGGTCATTTAGATTGGCTCAACTCTGCTGCCTTCTCTCCTGATGATATGCATATTGTCTCAGCATCTTCAGATCACACTGTACAGATCTGGAATACAGCCACAGGAGAATGTGGGGCTGAACTTAAAGGACATTCAAATGGGGTCAAATCTGCTGTCTTCTCTCCTGATGGAAAGCATGTTGTGTCCATATCTGATGATCACACTGTACATATCTGGAATACAACCACAGGAGAGTGTGAGGCAGTGCTCAAAGGGCATATTTTTGTTCTACCTCCATCTAAAAAAGATCAACTATCTGTTGTATCATCAATTCCTGATGGTATTTTTATCTACACTGATTTTTATGGCCACATCAATGTCTCCCTTGAGTCATCTTTCCTCTACATATGCAAAGACACAATACTCCACACTATAAATTCTCAGAGAATCTGGGTTCCACCTTGTTTCTGTAACCCAACATCCATTAGCTATCACAAATCCGCAATATGCCTTGGGTATGGATTAGGAGAACTTCTCCTTTTACAAGTATGTATGGTCCTTACATTCCTTGTTATTACTTCATTGCTAATTTTTTCTCTCAAACATAGTTGCAATGTTGACAGTTTAAATGTTCTGAAATTTCTTTTTATTTTGGTCATTGTTTTAGTATCATGCTTGATGCATGACTTAATTTTATATGGGATCCTTAACATCTCAGCATTTGTCTTATATAATTGTTTACTTTTTTGGAAATTATGTACTATAAATATTTCTGTAACTTGTTATATATTTTTTTCATATTTTAAACCTAGTGTCAGGGCCCAGGGGATACTCATTGTATCCACCTCTATGATATGCTTAGTACATGTATACCTTCATTTACTCTATAATCATATCCTTACCACATCTTCTTTGTTATGGTCACTATAAGCTTATATTTGTGTTCAGTACTGGGCAATATAGACCAAATAACTAGAGTCCTTATATGCAAGAGTTGTTATCCCTTTACTAAGACTGAGGGCGAGTATTCTGAGAAAGCTAGTAGATTAAGACCATAGTAGTACAGAAGGTCTAAATTAAGGGAAAGGTAGCTATGGGTATGGCTCTTATATACTAGAGATATGAGTCACAATGGTTATGTGTCATAGTCTGAGAATAGGTAAGGAACTGAGAATGAATTGTAATGAGTAGGGTTGAAAGTAAAGGAGTCAGGATGGGCAAAGGGGATTCCAACTATAGTACAGGGAAGGATGGCAAGATTGGAGCAGCAGCTACGATGCGCTTCGGGTTTTGTCCAAAGAAAGTAGCGAGATACCATCTGGGCAGTAGCAACAAACATACAGTTTTTGAAGCAGAATGTGTGGGGCAACTCCTAGGACTCCACCTTTTACACCAACTCGGAAGGAGCACAGATCTGAACAGGCGACAGGCGGTGTTGGGAGTGGACAGCCAAGCAGCTATCCAAAGACTAGACCTCCGAGAAAGTGGGCCAGCCGCCCACATAGTGGAAGAGATACACAAGGCAGCAGAGGACCTTATCCGAAGATTCCCCAGGCTCAGACTTCTGGTCCGGTGGACGCCGGGACACGTAGGCTTAGTTGGCAATGAAGAAGTGGATAAGGAGGCCAAATTAGCATCGGAAGGAATAGAGAACAACAAGAACTGCAGTTTCGGGATACTCAGGAGGCCCCTGCCCACAAGCAAAAGCGCACACAAACAGTGGCTCAAGGGGAGAGAGATGCGACAGTGGAAGAAAACCTTTCGGGAGAGTCCCAGGTACACCAAAGCCATGGCTATAGACCCGTCGATGCCTTCCAGCAAATACAGAAACATGACCGCCAGATACGCGAAAAGACACACCAGCATTCTTACACAACTCCGTACTCAACACGTCCCACTTCAGGCATACCTTCATAGATTCAAAAGAGCCGAGTCTCCGATGTGCCAACAGTGCAAGCTGGAACCAGAAACGACGATGCACTACCTTCTCTTATGCACCAAGTATGCCGGCCCCAGAAATAGACTCAGACGCAATCTTAAAGCAGCAAGAGAACTGGATATGGGTATTTTGGGAGATTCCAAGAACCTCACAGCTATTTTCAGATACATCAATGCAACAAAGCGTTTCGAGGACACGCATGGGAAGCTAGATCTGCATACAGACACCAATTAAGGGGCTCCTACCGCCCGTCTCTACCATACTCCGCTCCACCATAATTATATCTTCGCGCATCTTCTCAGAAGGCCACCACTCGTTCACACGGATAGACACCAGCCAATATACATTAGTACATAGACAGAGTAAAGCAGTAAAGTAGCAGTCCGACATAGGGCATGGCCCCACAGGACTTAAATGGAATTAAAAAAAAACTATAGTACAGGTAAGGGCAAAGGGGAAAGGATAAGGGAAAAGGGGAAGGGTAAGGGAGAAAATGAATAAGGGGGTCCAATGAGCATACCAGCTGTTCATAACATCCTTCAGCCTGCACCCACTCTCTTCCCTTCATTGTAGTAGTAGTAGTCCCTCTGCTGATGATGTCCCTGACTGTGGTCACCCATCAACATCTATTCTTGTTATTTTTACACACCCATGCTGTTATGAATATTTTTCTTTCCTCAAACTCCACCAACACTAGTACACGCACCTTTCATTTCCGTTACACATGTTTACTGTTCTTATTTCATTGTTTCACATACATGCTTCATCCTCATTCTTTTCATACACATGTTTACCTTGTCTTTTACATGTGCTTTTCATCTTACCTCACTTACTATATTACCAATATTCTTTAGCTAGTTCTTGAGAATATTACCACTTTTCTACTTGAGCTTCATCAAACTCTATAAGACAATATCAAAGTGATACTTCAACACTCTTTAGAGCTCATTTTATCACACAAACAATTCTTAGAATAACTGTCTAGAGTCAGAGTGTTATGATTCAGTCACAAGTTGTTCTGTCACCAGTTCCAATGGAACCATGTTTGGAACAACTAGCTCTAACTCTGTAACTGTACTTCTCTTACCTTCAGAATTACTCCTCCTACCTTCAGGTCCAAAGGTTTTTTCCATATTATTCCAGCCCCTCCACTATTACTCCAAGCTCATCTTCATCATCACCTTATCAACATCTTATCTTATCATTATCTCTGTCAGCACTTTTCCATTATCAGCCAGCAACCCATAGCTGGATTATTCACCCAAGAATGAAGGACTTTCCAGGAGCAGAGCACAGTACCTTATTTTTATCTTTTACATTTTGATGTTATTCTTTGATAATATTTAAGTACTCAGACTTGTATGTTTTTCCTTAGTTTTGAATATCAACTTAGCTTCCCTATCTTGTTCTCCCTCTAAGTCCCTTGGGATTCCACTTCTATTCCATTTCCTTTCAGCTCCAAAATTAGGACAATGAAGGAGCTGGGTCACTTCAGAGCTGATCAAATAGTGTGGGAAATTCAGCTCCTATTGCTTAATGCTGGCAGAAGACCCCCCCTCTGGCTCCTGAGGTAATCTAGCTACTCAAATATTTTGGTGATTTTACAAAATTTATTTAGCAAGATAGAAAAAAGGCAGCTCAAGCCATCAGCAACACTAATGGGAGACTTAGGTCCCCACACTCAATTGGTTCTAGATGGGTGTTGGTCAAGAAGTAAATCCCAATCAGGCAGTGTAGGTAAAATGGAGTGTCCCCTTACAGTGTCTTGATAATTGGTTTCAGCAGTTTGTGTTTCTTCTGTTCAGATTCTCGCCAAGTAAGGGTTTTGTTTTTCCAGTCAATTTCAGGATTATTTTCTTTGAGCCAGGTTGCTCCAAGTAAGGGTTTTGTTTTTCCAGTCAATTTCAGGATTATTTTCTTTGAGCCAGGTTGCTCCAAGAATTATTTTGTGTTTCCCTAATTCAGTAATCAGAAGTCAATTCATCTTCTTTTGTCCAAATACATTGATCTTGAGGTTTACATAATGTTTGATCATGCCTCATTTGTTGGGAGCACCATCAATGTTAAAAACTTTGATGAAGGATTTGATCATAAATTTTTGTGTTCTCATGAAGTTTTGGTTGATGAATTTTCTGTCTGCTCCAGAGTCTATAAAGGCTTGTTTGGTGATTTCTAGTCCTTCTTGTGTTTTGCTCGTTAAAGAAATGGGAATTTCATTAAATGGATCTTCAAATGAGGTAATAAACAATTTGATATAGATAGTGTGGGAGAAACTGACATCAATTCAGATCTCTGCTTTAAAAATCCTCATCACCAGTTTTGACTATCTTCTCATCTTCAGTAAGACCAAGTTGAAGGTTAGCAAGCTTCTCTTGTTCTTCATGTCCAAGTCCTTGGATCAGAAGATGAATGTCTTTGGGCATCATTTTCTTCTATTGATTCTGGTTTTGGTTGTTGTATGAGGAACTCTGGTTTGATTTCCTTGGTATCCTCCTCTCTTCTCTTTGCAATCTCATTAAATGTGTCCTGGCTTCTTGCATTTGAAGCACAGGCCTTTGCACATAAACTCTCCTTTTTTTCATATGTCATAGCATTAATGTCCATTGCATCTGGGTTATTTCGGCAAGAGGACCAGTTCTGTCCTTCATACTTTGGTTTCTCTTCTCTGTACTGGTTATTTCTCCTTGTCAATGGTTCTGATGATAAAATAGATATTGCAATCCTATATTGTGAGTTGTATTGAATGGCTCTGTCTTTCCAGCCTTTGATTGTGGTTGGAATGTTGTTAGCTAATAAGATCTTTCTTGCAAGAGATGGATTCAGAATTTTTTGATACATCTGAATCAAGTGAATATTGTCAGAGCTCATTTTTTTGGCTAACCCAGCTTGCACTGCAAGGAGGGTGAATTCTGTTCTTCTGTTGACTTCTTTCCTTGTTTCAGGAGGGTCAGTTTGTCTTGGGTTTGGTTTGATTCTTTGAATTGGTCTTTCATGATTGTGATGAAGACATCAAAAGTGGGAAGAATGATTTTGCCTGAGGTAGTGTCAGTGATACTATCAAGCCACATTTCTTTCCATTGATTGGCTTCTTTGTCATTCATATAGGAAAGTATGAAAGTGATTCTCAATTCACCAGTGTTGTAGAGTTTGTTGTTTACAGTGAGATAAATGTTATGCTCTTGAAGAAACATTTTGACTTTTTGTCTATCACCATCAAAGGGTGTCAGTCTGTTGATGTTCAACTCTTTCAAGTTATTGGCAATAGATGCCATCATGGTTTTGTCTGGTTTCAGGGTTGGATTTAAATCTGGGAAGAATGGTCTCCAAATAGGATTAGGTTCTTCTCTATTATTGAATGGGTTTCTTGACTGGCTTAGAGCAGTAAGAGCTTCCCTGTTGATATCAGTTGGAGTTCTGGGTTCAAGTGGGGTAGCAAACAAATCATTGTTGCTGTTGTTGATTAATGGAGAGTAAGAAGTCATACTCTTTACACTGGCTCAGGTTTTCTCCTTTCACAGTGTTTGGTTTCAGGGTTGGTATTGGCTAGGTATAACTAATGCTTCTAAGAAGAGAGCATAAAGAAATACAGTAGCTAGTTCTTTTTTTACAACTTCAAAGAGTTCAGATGGATCTGACTCTAAACAGTTGTATAAAGATTGTTCATTTAGATAGATTGAGCTCAGAAGAATGCCAAGAGGTTGTCTCTTGGTATTGTCTTAAGAGTTTGAGAGAGATTGAGGAAAGTAGAAGGTACTATTATCAAGAACTAGCTAAAGAAAGTACAGTGAAGTAAATATGGTATTTATACAGAAAGGATGAGTTGCATATAGGTAATGAGTCATGGGTAAAAGTGGAAATGACTCATGCAATGGGTTATGTGCATGTAAATGAGTCACATATGAAACAATGAAAAGATTGTTAAACAAGTAGTTATCTTATCTCTATGTAGATTAGATTATATTAGATACTCATAGTGTAGATGTCCGTACTACCGGACCAACATGTGATAAGCCATCGCACATGCTACCCCAGGTAGCTTCTAGGGGCTGTGTTGTAGGCATGCACACAGACCATCTACAATCACATATGATAGCCCATTCCTCAGGTCAAAGACCGAAAGGCGAAAATGCATTATGTACGGTTGTAGTCCGAACAGCGGAGTAAGCTCACGGTTGGGATATGTTGGTCATAGACCAGTGAGCTGATGCCCCACCAGGGAGGGACAGTCGGGTGACTGTTCTGAATCTGTAATCGGGATGACAACCTAACCGGTCAGGACTGGCATGATGACCCGGTCAGTCAGAAACATGTTGGACCAGGTCAGAATTAGTAGCCAGCTGGAAAATATCCCAGCCAGCACTGAATCAGTAGGGAATGAAATAATTGGGGCCTCCCGGGTCCGAACCGAGTTGGTAGCTAGCCCAAAAATACTTTGGGCCTCCTGGGTCTGAATCAAATTGGTCAGTAGCTAGAAAATATTTGGTCGGTAGCTAGAAAAAAAAAATCTTGAAACATTCTGGGCCTACCGGGTCGGCATCAAATCAATTGCCAGTAGGAAAATATTCAGGTTGGAAATGAATCAGTGCCCATCAGAATTGTAGCCGTACATTCTTGCTGCTCGGTTCACCACCCGATTTCCACCAAGAACATGGGATGGCTTTTCGGGTGACCGACCACCCTAGATACTTGGTCGGGTGACCACAGCTGATCAGGACTGAGTAGGCATCCGACCAGAAGAATATCTGGGGTACCTGATCTGGACCAAATGGGCACCACCAGCCAGAAAATATTCTGAGGGATCGGGTCTGGACCAAATGTGTGGCCCGGTCCAGACAAAATGGGCAGAAATATATTGTTGGGTATCGGCCCAGGATGGAATGGGTAGCCTGCCAAAAAATATTCTGGGGCTCGGGTCTGGACCAAATGGGTGGCCCGGTCCAGACAAAATGGGTAGCCATATATTGTTGGGTATCGGCCTGGGATGGAATGGGTGGCCTGCCAGAAAATATTCTGGGGCTCGGGTCTGGGCCAAATGGGTGGCCCAGTCCAGACAAAATGGGTAGCCATATATTGTTGGGTATTGGCCTGGGATGGAATGGGTGGCCTGCCAGAAAATATTCTGGGGCTCCGGTCTGGACCAAATGGGTGGCCCAGTCCAGACAAAATGGGTAGCCATATATTATTGGGTATCGGCCTGGGATGGAATGGGTAGCCTGCCAGAAAATATTCTGGGGCTCAGATCTCGACCAAATGGGTAGCCATATATTGTTGGGTATTGGCCTGGGATAGAATGGGTGGCTGGCCAGAAAATAGTTTGGGGATGGGGTCGGGTCTGGACCCAATGGGTGGCCTGGTCCAGACAAAATGGGTAGCCATATATTGTTGGGTATCGGCCTGGGATGGAATGGGTAGCCTGCCAGAAAATATTATGGGGCTTGGGTCTGGACCAAATGGGTGGCCCGGTCCAGACAAAATGGGTAGCCATATATTGTTGGGTATCGGCCTGGGATGGAATGGGTGGCCGGCCAGAAAATAGGTTGGGGATGGGGTCAGAACTAATTCAAAATATTGTTGGCCTGCTGGGTAGTCAGCCCAAAAATATTGTGGACAATCGGGTCAGACCGGAGTTAAGAACCAAATCAGTCACCAGAAAATATTCTGGGCCTACTGGGTTGGAGCATAATGGTTAGCTGGCAGTATAATATTGTGGGCAATCGGGTCAGAACCAAATTGAGAACTGAATCAGTAGCCAGAACATATTCTGGACCAGGTCAGAACCGATTCAACATATTGTGAGTCTACCAGGTCAGAACCTAATGGTTAGCCAGCTGGGAAATATTCTGGGCAATTGGGTCCGACCTGAAGTAAGTAATGTGGGCCTACCAGGTCAGAACCAAATCATGGGCCTATCTGGTCACAACCAAGCAGTTAGCCGGCTGGAACTGAAAATCAGGTCAGAACCAATCAGGACCTAATTGTTAGCTGGGCAGAAACATTCCAGTCAGAATTGAATCTGTAGTTGGAAATATTCAAATATTGTCGGCCTGGGTCAGAACTGAGTCGGTAGCCAGCTGGAAAATGCTCCAGTCTGACGAGCTGACCAGAGGAACCATCAAGGTTCAATAACATAGATTGGGTGGCTGGCTAATTGGGAGGATTGGGCGAATGGACAATATTTTGCAGGTAAACATGTATTGTTGATTGGCATTTCTTTCACATGGCTGACTGGATGAACGGCCAAAGTTCTATAAAGGCCAAATCTATATGTGCAAAAACACCCTCAAAATCCACAAAACAGTTCCCTAGGACCCATCCACATACCCTCTTCTTCTTGGTCTCTGATCCACACATGTAAGGGTGTCTTCTGTTTACTAAAATCTACTTTCCAACCATGTTTTGTTAGGAGGCTTCAACGCAAAATGAAAATTAGTGAAAAAAGAGTGTTTCAGAGGCCTCTCTCAAGTTCAACTAGCAAACTAAGTTGGCTTTCTTCATTTTTCATTGGAGATATTTTCCCTCTTTGTCTTGCATCTGCCAAAGTACATAAAATTCAAACTATCAATGCCTGGCATCTTGCCTGGGCCCAAAGGCCGGCAAAAAATGAAGATCTTCATGCTCACTATTAAGTACATGGTTGGCGGGATTAGAATAAAGGTCAATATGACCCTCCTTAGGGTTCATAACATAGGTGAGAGCCTTAGTATATATCTCCTTTATCACCTACTCCAATGTGGAGGCACCAAGTACACACCAGCCATCACATTGTAGTCGGATAGGTTACTGACCGGTGTAGTTTGAATTTTGTGAATTTAGATTGTATCAGAGTTCCTAACTGCGGGAATTTGAACAAGGTCACAGCCTGCATGTATGCTAAGGTTTTGGCCAAGTATCAGCCTGGTAGGGACTCTATTCACTGACTGATGCAGGATGCAAAGAATCTTGTACGCACAGGCCAGGCGGTATCAACCCTTAAATGGCAAGCCTTTATCCTAAGTTAGCCCATTCTGATGCGCCATCATAAATTGGGTCGGCCAGAATACATAGATCAATAGCATTCCTAGTTTTATGGACCCTAAATGGGCAGCCCTTTAACACAAATTAGCCTATTTTGATGCGCCATCATAAGTCGGGTTGGCCCGGTTACATGTGTGCTGAAGAAGGTAAGTCGTTTAGGATATTAGGCCGATTGCAGAAACTGTTGGAAGTGTTTCAATGCATTTCTATGATGACTCTAGGACATCAGAGAAAGGTACCATATATATGCATGGATACCAGCCCTGCCTGTGGCCTAGGGATGGGCCCAGAGCTGGCAGCAGCATACACTGTCGGCATTTTGAGGGCATTCCTTGAATCTGTAGAGCACGGCACACTGCATATTTCTCTATATGGTAGGTGATATTCTCGGATTCAAGTGGTTCTGGGAGTCCGGACCATACGGCACACTGTGTCTATTCTTGGAATCGTACCATATGACATACTGTAGTGTCCTTATGTGGATACTCAACAAGATATGGCTACCCATTTTGTCTGGACCGGGTGGCCCATTTGGTCCAGACCCCATCCCAGACCTAATCCCCTGAATATTTTCTGACAGGCTCCCCATTCTGTCCTGGGCTGATACCCAAAAGTATATTTCTACCTATTTTGGTCCAGACCCCATCCCCAGAATATTTTCTGGCAGGCTACCCATTCCATCCCAGGGCAATACCCAACAATATATGGCTACCCATTTTGTCTGGACCAGGCCACCCATTTGGTCCAGACCCCATCCCCAGAATATTTTCTGGCAGGCTACCCATTCCATTCTGGGCCGATACCCAACAATATATTTCTGCCCATTTTGGTCCAGACCCCATCCCCAAACTATTTTCTGGCCAGCCACCCATTCCATCCCAGGCCGATACCCAACAATATATGGCTACCCATTTTGTCTGGACCGGGCCACCCATTTGGTTCAGACCCGAGCCCCAGAATATGTTCTGGCAGGCTACCCATTCCATCCCAGGCCGATACCCAACAATATATGGCTACCCATTTTGTCTGGACCGGGCCACCCATTTGGTCCAGACCCGAGCCCCAGAATATGTTCTGGCAGGCTACCCATTCCATCCCAGGCCGATACCCAACAATATATGGCTACCCATTTTGTCTGGACCGGGCCACCCATTTGGTCCAGACCCGAGCCCCAGAATATGTTCTGGCAGGCTACCCATTCCATCCCAGGCCGATACCCAACAATATATGGCTACCCATTTTGTCTGGACCGGGCCACCCATTTGGTCCAGACCCGAGCCCCAGAATATGTTCTGGCAGGCTACCCATTCCATCCCAGGCCAATACCCAACAATATATGGCTACCCATTTTGTCTGGACCAGGCCACCCATTTGGTCCAGACCCGAGCCCCAGAATATTTTCTGGCAGGCCACCCATTCCATCCCAGGCTGATACCCAACAATATATGGCTACCCATTTTGTCTGGACTGGGCCACCCATTTGGTCCAGACCCGACCCCATCCCCAAATTATTTTCTGGCCGGCCACCCATTCCATCCCAGGCCGATACCCAACAATATATGGCTACCCATTTGGTCTGGACCCTAGCCCCAGAATATTTTCTGGCAGGCTACCCATTCCAACCCAGGCCAATACCCAACAATATATGGCTACCCATTTTGTCTGGACCAGGCCACCCATTGGGTCCAGACCCGAGCCCCAGAATATTTTCTGGCAGGCCACCCATTCCATCCCAGGCTGATACCCAACAATATATGGCTACCCATTTTGTCTGGACCGGGCCACCCATTTGGTCCAGACCCGAGCCACCCCATCCCCAAATTATTGTTCTGGCCGGCCACCCATTCCATCCCAGGCCGATACCCAACAATATATGGCTACCCATTTTGTCCAGACCCCAGCCCCAGAATATTTTCTGGCAGGCCACCCATTCCATCCCAGGCCGATACCCAACAATATATGGCTACCCATTTTGTCTGGACCGGGCCACCCATTTGGTCCAGACCCGAGCCCCATAATATTTTCTGGCAGGCTACCCATTCCATCCCAGGCTGATACCCAACAATATATGGCTACCCATTTTGTCTGGACCGGGCCAGAATATTATCCTGCTGGTTAACAATTATGTTCCGACCCAGTAGGCCCAGAGTATTTTCTGGTTACTGATTTGGTTCTTAATTTAGGTTTGACCCGATTGTCCACAGTATTTGCCAGCATTCAGTTATTACCTAGGCCAACAATATTTGAATTGGACCAGGTAGGCCCAGGGCTTTCATAATTCGGGTCTGACCTGATTGTCTTTTCTGGCTGGCTATCCGGGCCCGGTCAGCACAAAATATTTGTGGGTGGCCGATTCAATTCTGAGCCAATGGTTTTCTGGCTGGCTATCAATTCAGTTCTGACCCGATTGCACACAATATGTTTTGGCTGCCCATTTGGCTCCGACCAATTTTTGAGAGGGTAGTCCCGACTGCCTTGGTGGGTGGCATCAGCTCACCAGTCTATGATGGACATATCCCAGCCATGAGCTCACTCCGCTGCTCGGACTATAACCATACATAATGCGATTTTGCGTCTCGGTCTTTGACTATACATTCTAACTATACTGGCTGCTACAATAGTATATAAGCAGTAGATACACTGCTAATATACTTCACTTGGATATACATCTAAGTACCTAGTTAGTAGCACACTCTACATACACAAAGGTAAGCTAGTAAGATAACCACGACCAGCTCTGCGCACACAGCACTTGTTTGCTGCACAACAAAGATAGAGGTAAAAGCATGTATCACTACTACTAAAGACACTAGATGGCTCACATTTTCCCAGCTAGTTCAACATTGCACTGTTGGAAGTGTCGAGTTCACTCCAGGTAGATAAGCTGATAAGAGAACATTATGCCAGAGGTCAAAGATAAGAATACTATTTTTGTTATCATTCCTGTACTTGTATAAATAGTAGTTACGACTAGAGTAGTTCTTTAGTCAAATAACTAGTGTTTTACCTGGTTAACACCAACCGTCCTAAGCCTCCACTCTATTGTCGCTCTCGATGTTATTACCCGTTATTCGCCTAAATTCAACATGCACACCCTTATTGAAGGTTCTCGCTGCCTCCTGTCACTGATTGACAGCTCAGGGTCTTGTCGGCTCATCCTAACTAGTCTGTAAGCCAGAAATCAAAATTTTCCTTCCTGCTATAGATATAAATCTCTTCTTACAACACATCATTTAATGTATTATTCTACTTTCTAATAACAAAAAAAAATCTCTTAAAGGAACGTGGCAATACTGAACACAGGAGGGTAATCATTAATTTTCCCAGCAACCAGGCTGGCTTACCAAGCTCCCCCATCATTTCCAACACAAATTTCAACTAAATTTCATCAATTTCTCACATCTTCCTGAGCTCCCTCCCCAGGGTCCTATGCTGATTTACCCAGGATTTACCGGCCCCCATAAATTTGGCAAAATATCTCTACTTATCATTTAGACCAGTGACTGTCTGTATATGAAGGAGAAATCCTGCAATATACAGACTGGTAAATCTGAGCTTGAATCCCCATACCACGTGGCTCCCACACTAATTTCTATAAAAGGTTCGACAAATTTTGACCTCCCTTAAACTCCACAACATAAAATTGCAATTTCACAACTTTCAGATTGTTTTGAACACTGAAATTTGGCATTTGAACAAGGAATGTACCTTCTATGGATATAGGCTCTTAAGAAATACAAAAAGAAAGGAATTGGTCATAAAGCATAAAAGCTCAATTCCAAGGGAAATAAGACACTTTTTTTGATCAGAAAATTGAAGGGCTTCTATTATCAATGCTTTTATTCAATGCGCACAAGATGTGGGAGAAAATGTGGTGCAAGCGGCGTAGAATTGAGGAAAGCTGAAAATTTGTGTAGGGCAGGTCAGAAATCGTCGAACCTTTTTAAGGACGCTCAGCCAAAAGACCGTGGGAGCCGCGCGGTACAGGGATTTAAAGTCAGCTGAACCAGTATATCGAAGTTTTCATATGGTCACGACTTATCATTTATATTTATGTCTCAATCACAAAGCTTAACGGGCGCTCCTCTGAAGCAGAATTTAGCTGCAAAAGGGGTTTTTATCAACGGCACTCTTCAGGACCAAAGATTTGCCGTCTTCACCCACTTGGGCAATGTTCCGGAGGTCACCGTCGACTTTATGTTGGATCACATTGTCCCAAATTCGGGTGTAAACCTTGAATGTACAATGCATGATCTCAGACGGAAAGGCATTTTGCTTGATGCTGGTTGGAAATTTTTCATTGACGCGTTGCCCAAGAATTCCAAAGACAACAAGCAAAAGGTGTTTTTGAAAATGCAAACGATTTATCAAAATATCATTACCTCGACCAAGTTTGAGGTTGAGCATTCTCGCGCTCCTACATTGGACTTGGGCACCTGTCCTGACATCGCTCCTATATCCGAAACGAACAGCAGAAGTCGCCCCGATAGTTGCGGTCAACTCAACAGCAGTCATCCAATTCACACTTCTCAATGCGGTTATCCATCTCAGGACAAGGGTGAATATAACTGGTTTAATATTGCATATATAGAAGAATACAAGAAACAGAATAGGAAAAAAGATCGCAACAGTGTATGTCCCCCCGGCTTATTCTCAAATTAATTTGTCCACTTATTGATCTTCAGAACGTCTTGAAAATATTATGGAGCTTACATCATATGATGGGTGTCGATCGTCGACGTAGATTCGCTTTTGGCGTCACCATCGAGAACACTGATACGAGGATTTGGTTTTGCTGTCGTCAGATGATATTTGTAACCCAACGTTTTAATTTCATGAAGGTGAATTTTAGACTACGCTTGCTTTCGTTGTGCCACATTTATTGACCAGTGAAGCATCTCTGTTGGATTTCTAGGAGCCAGCGAAATTGATTCGACTAATCTCATCATTGGCGTATGCCGATGTCGTGAAACTGGGCTATGATCCTACGATGGAATTATTTTGGAAGAACGATAGATGGAACTACTGGATCACTATCCAAGGGAAGGATAATCACGGAAATGTCGTCACGAAGGTCTACGAGACCATTGATATCATCGCTGACCTGTCGGCCAACCTACGTGGACGCGCAACGCGGGTTTATGAGGCTTTCGACGTTGGAAACCCAGTGTCGAAGGTAGTGATTAAGGATTCGTGGGTGGATGCCAATCGCCCCAGAGAGGGGGATATGTTGAGCGAAATCTTGGATGGTGCTTCTGAAGACGAGAAATCAGTGTTTTTGACTGTTCTCCTTCATGGCGTTGTCACGATTGATGCTAGACAGGATCTTACACAAGATCTCCTTACGGATGGCTACCGGATTAGCACCGACAACATCTCAATCAAAGAGGAGAGGATAAAATCACATGGTATAGTCGATCGGCTTGCAAAAGGCTGGCCAACTTGGATATTCCTGACCGTGGCGCGAAAGATATCGTGCAAAGCGGCCATATGTACAAGGCCACCATATTTGAGCTCCTCCAAAGATCGAACCCTGACCCTCAGCCGGCATCCTTGCTCACTGCGCCCAACGTGACCTGTATAAAACCTTCACCTCGTGTACTAGTATATGGCCCAATGGCTCATTATCGAATGGTTTTCAAGGAAAGAGGGGAGTCCCTGCATAGTTTGAGTCGTCTGTGTCAGATCAAACTGCCTCTCGTCTTGCAGGCTATGCAGGATGTCCTTAAGGGTAATGTTATTTCTATCTTGTAGCGAGTGCTTCTAATATCAACTTTTCTCTTAGCTCTAGCCTTCTTGACGAAGAAGGGATACGTACACCGAGATGTCAGCCCCGGAAATATTATCATTTACAATGGACGTGCGAAATTGAACGATCTAGAATTCGCCAAGGAGTATGGAAGTGGTACTTCGAAGGAAGTTCGCACCGTAAGTCGACCTCCCTCTAATATTTGATCCATGTTTTTGATTTTCCGCTATAGGGTATCTATGATTTCATGTCGGTAGAAGTGGAAGATCTTTGGCATATGTTCCATCCTATGTCGAAGTTCTCGCACAACCCTCTCCACGACCTTGAATCCCTCTGGTGGATAGGCGTCTGGTTTCTACTCTGCCATTATAAGGCTAGCAATCTTCGGGACGTTAACGTGCAAAGGCATATAAAAGTCGTGAAAAGGTTTGGCCAGATTTTATTCAGCAACGGCGCTGACCGTCTCAGCCGACGTGCTGCACTCACCCACTCAACCCTACTTACCGATTCCGATCCACTATGTTTTCCAAAAAGTGTCCAGTACCTTGTCGTTGTACTGGAGAAATTCAGGGCCCAACTTATGACGTACTACAAAGATTACAAGCCAAAGGAACCTCAAGACCGATCATTCTTCACTCCCGATGTTCATCGTAAATGTGATGTATTATTTGAGAATGTTATGGAATCGTTACGGAATGACGAGACTGAACTCTGGCCCTGGCGCCACATTGAAACCCCCACGACCTATTCGAACGACGAGAGAAATTGATGTGGGCGCTTGACACAAATAGCTAGGTTCCTGAAAGGCCTATTGGCTGACATGATATTTATGGCCACTCACTGGCGCGGCTAGGCGCCATTTGGATTCGCGCGCAAGTATTTTTACTCTACAGACGTTCAGTGATTGAACCGTGCCAATATAATATTACTAGGATGACTATCCATCGATTTGGAGTATCATTCAACGAATTTGCAACGATGATCTGTATTAATATAATATCAAAGATATATCAAAAGGTTAGCATTTCATCGCCCATTTTGTCAAGTCTAAATTCTTTTATTCATTGCGAAGACGTCGACTACTCAATGTGCAAGTCCACATTCAGACATCGAGGAAAGTGCAAGCCATCATGTTACTGGTCAACGACATGAACTTCGATCTACGCACATTGTCGACGTTGCCTCGACATGGCCTTTCATAAAAAATCATCATTCTCACCATTTCAAGATTTCACTGCTCTTTCCGACAAAAAAGTAACCAGGTATTTATTACAAGGGCCTTTTTTTTATTTAACTCGTTCTCAGTAAGTACTTAGAAAGAAGGAAAGCAAGAAAGGAGATGTAATAAGTCAATCAAGAATCAGGTGTTTTAAAGTTAGACCAGGTTCCAGACCTGGTTCAAACCACCATTGCATGCAAAGGTCTGCACTTGAACGCCATTAGCACTTGAGTGACTCGGCACTTCGAGGCATAGATCTAAATTTGGGGTAGTTAAGGTGAGAATAAATCGATGCAGTTAGAGTAGAGGGATAAGAGACTAACTCGTGTTGTTCGCCAGTGTGAGAAGGCCATCATCGGTGAAAATCCACTGCTGCCATGGATTTTGGTTGCATTCCCAGATCACCACTTTGCTACTCTCATCAACTGTGAAAGAAAGGACAGTCAGAACATTTGTATTTAAACTGTCAAAAAGAGAAGTACTGACCGGTTTTAGCATCTAAACAAAATTTCGTTGTCAAATCCGGGCCTGCCACTATGACTTCGGTAAGTCCAGAGTAAATCTCCCATGTTTGTGCGGTGGAGTTGTTGCAATCATTTCTAAAAAATAAAGATTAAATTCCATTAGTTGTTTATCGTCATATTAACTTCCGTTCAGTCAAAGTAAACCAACATATCAACAGCCGTTCCATCCTTAAAACTGGCGCCTTTCACATTCAAACATTTGGAGGACTCGGCAGACGAAATAGAAGCAGTTGGCCCTTGGGCAGATGCGATGCCAGCGACGATGAGAGAGAGGAAAGTGGCGTGGAGCATCTTCATCATTGTGGTGATAATCGGAATATACGACCGCGTTCAAGTTGAGGATTTGAAGGGGGCTACCGTGTAACCACTTTTCAACGCATTATTTATACTGAGTCGCTCTGGTACCAGATTGGATCGCGAGCTGACCCTTTGGCAGGGCTATAAAACGATCGGTGAGATCTCGTACTAAGTCAATAAACGGAACCTCCGAAGTTTCTAGTTTCTTACTCGCTTGGGCTAGCATACAAAGCTTATTCGAATGATCGGCTGATTTATGTCGCCAGACCGCATGATGCCATATCCATCCACAAGCCTTACTTAAGTGCAACACACTAGGGGGGGACAGAAAGGTTGGCCAATGGCAGACAACTCTTTGCAATAACTCTTAGTAGCCTTTTTAGTTTTTTTGCCTATGCTCCTAATTTATATTGTTTACTTGTATGTCATAACGCTTCAGTGTATAACCGTATTTCGGTTGCTTTCAAGTTCAAAGGGCAAGAGCTTCTAGCGTTAATTTGTCACAACACCAAAAAATATTTCGTATCCTGAGGAATCGGAACTGTCATGAAATGCAAATTCCATCTGGTTAGATTATATACAGTCTATCATAACCCATACTTGTCATCCACCAGCTACCAGAAGTACCCTATAACACCTCTCTTAAAAACCATACTCTGTGAAAACCCATAGTTTTTGATGTCCACAGAGGGGTATGGGTTATGTCAGAGTCGACTGTAATAAGTACATTGAAATGACCAACACGTCTCGCCTCAGGTGCAAAAAAAGTAAAGGGTTCAAATGACCAGGTCAAATACCTTCAAATACCCATCCCCGGTCATCACGCATCATGCATCAAATGCTACTCCAACGCTGCCACACTAACACACCGGTCCTTTGTACACCGCCTGTCCTAGGTATACTTCTTAGGAAGATATCTAGATAATAAGTATGTCTGTTCGAGTTGTTACAGGGTGATCAGTCTCAAAGGTCCTTTGTACACCAATTCAAAGTAAATCGGTCTACTCAGAATTTTAAATGATGTCGAGAATAATCAATTTCGGCGTACAAGGGGAAGGTTTAAGGTCAAAATACGTCATCTATACGTGAAATGACCCTGAACCTATGTCTAAATCTGCGATACATTAAACCTGCCTTTTTGGGACTAAATTGTTCCCGTCCTGGAATCTGGGGTGAAGGACCGCTTGCTGATGCACAGGAGGTGTATAAAAATAAGCCTGACGGAGTACAGGGAACAGGTGGTAGAATTGATGTAGGGAGAAGGTCAGGTGGAGACTGGAGTAAATCCACTAAGAATGGTTCAAGTTCGGCCTGTTGTTTAGTGCTTTCCACGAACCATCACCTCGAGGAAGTACCGGGTCGGGCACGCCACCCACCCCGCTCAAGCCTACATTTATAGATGCGAATAGCATACGACCTCCGGTCGTTCGCTGATACAGAGCCGAGTTTAAACTTGAAGAAATTTCAGCCTGGCTGTCCTTGGATTTGTTATACCTCACATGTAACACTATTGATTAGCACGCAGAGCGTTCGTTTGAGACTGTAATGACAAGGCGTGGAGGAAATATTGGAATGCGATAATCTAAACCATAATTAGGATTAGACTCACGGTGATTTCTTTTTAAAAAGGACAAAGAGGCTTTCGCTTCGAAAGAGTTGTCGAGCAGTTGTATACAATATCCGGGAAATGGGCTCCGTCTATAGTCGATACATGTCCAAGGATCTTGACGTATGGATTGGTTAGTGGGCAAGTATCAGCCAGCGTATGGCCCGTCCCGCCAGAGTACCAAATATCCTGTCAACACTTATTAGTAATGCACAGGCTTGAATAAGGACACCTATCGCTGGAGTAGGCTGGAGTGACTTAAATGCTCCCTTCAGACTGGGATTTAGAATATAACGCCACGAAATCAAAAAAAAAAAAAACATACCGACTTCGGAGTGGTGGCTTGTCCAACATCAGATAGGAACCCCCCATCGCGACGAAACCCTATCAAACAATCGCCCCGTAGCCTCTCCGACGTTTATAACTATTCAAAAAGCAAGCACTATGCTCGAAGCGAGAGCATACCACTCACGTCCACAGGGCGTAGCTATTAATGCTTGCTGTGAATATTTCGACGGGTTATTGACCATACTGAACTCAAAAGTCGGGCCAACCCCAGAGAAATTCGCCAACGTCGTTGACAACGAGCACGAATGCCAGAAACTTGACGAATAAGTGATGTCGTAAACCCGAGACTCTTGAACGTGTACGTTGATGGTATGCATCGAACCAGACTTAGGATATAATGGCGAGTTTATCAAGTAAGGAAGGCTCCTCCTCTCAAGCTCCTCTGAAGGAGTAGACAACATTATGGCGTTTATATTGGACTTCACTTATTTCTAGAAAGATCAATATATATGTAGAACATAGAAGGATTCACTTCCCACAAGTGATTCATCATAGGTGCAACACCATTGAAATCCAAGGATTTGTGAATATCTGAGGCCAATTGTTTGCCAGGGTAAAAGGAGTGACCAACAAAGTTGTCGTAACAATTTAAAGTTAAACAAAGGCTGTCACATGGGAGTTCCAGGCACAACCTTTTTAGTTCAAGTTGCCGGTCTTATCAGCGTGACAAGGCGTGACAGACTACAAAATTCGCACCAAATGAGACCGTATTTTCTATCTCAGTTCTTTTCACTCTGGTCGGCTCTAAAAATGATGAAAATCGACTTTTGGATAGATATCATATTATAGATTATAATCTGTCCTATAAGCAAGACCTCAGAAGTTACTTGATTCAACAGCATAAATTCCTGATCAACAAACTTGGACACCGAAACCGGTTACCTTGTTATAAGCCTATCACTACTCAGATCTCACGATATTTCATTGAGCCTAACACTGTAGCATAATTTATGATAATACTCTAATCACATGGGATTTTTTGACAATGATGATGACAATGATGATGATGAAGCTACCAATAGTTTACGACATACTTATGTATCAAAAAAGAAAAAAAAAAGAATTGGCATATAAACAGAAAGTGCGTTGAGTAGTAAATACAAGGGTAGGTGGTTGAGGTTAGCGATGTGAGATGATGGCAACCAAGGAAGAAGGAAGGAACAGTTACTATTACAAGACAGAAAGCTTGCAAGACCACAAGAACAAGAAAAACCGAGCATAAAGGAATGAAACAAAGTATGCAGAGCCTTGATCAGAGTATGCGCCATCGATTTTCAATATCTATAGCAGTGCCGGTGACACATTTTAAACGGGATCCAGTACACCCCCGCCAGGCGGTGGGGGAGGAGGTGGAGGGTGGTCTCGTCTCCACGAGGTGCTGGGGCCAAAGGGATAATGCTGGTGAGTGTGGCGGGGGTGTGGCCTACGCGACGACGAAGCTTGCGAGGTCGGGAAAACAGACTTTCGACAAACAGGACAGGTGCGTGCACCCTGCAGCCATTGCTAAAAATGAAAGTCGTATTACTTTCCACAATCAAGTCAAAAGAACAGGAATACTGACGAGTAAACAATCCCGGTGTAACCAATGAGAGCAATTGTTAAGTTTGAGGACTTGATCAGTTAGTTGGTACTGAAAAGCGTAAAAAGTAGTTAATAAGGGATCTATGAATAAGAAAGGGTGCAAGTGACATACGTCGTCTAAGCAGATAGGACATCTTTGGTCGCTTTCGAGAGTAGCCCAATCCTTGTACTGGGCCGTCTCTAGCCCAGAAATGATCGAAGCTGGCGTCGATCTTGGTTTGACGTCTCCAAGCGTTGCACTCAGAGACAGCAGGCCTTCATATGATTCATCAAAGTCCTCATCGCGCTGTTAGCATCATGATTAGATTCAAAATAGGCTCAACTCGAAAGACCATTTGCACTTACCATATAATCACCAAATGTCCCCCCTCTCCTCGCCTGTCTTCCGAAAGAATACAAGACTTCTGGTGGAACACGTGGGAATCGTCCTCGCCGTCCTCTCATCGAATGGGATAGACCTAACATTGCCAGTTCTTCAGATTCCCGTTGCTCCTCTTGGCTAGTATGCTGAGCAGCGACAGCAGAAGAAAACGCAGATCGTCTCTGCTCGTCTCCAGTTCGTCCAGATTCATGACGCATGATTGATTCTCGCAAAAATCTCCGTCCATCGGGCCAGCGTGGACCTGCTGGCGCCCCCGGAGCAGGGGTACTCGTGGCAACAGGCGTAGACTGGGGTTCTGTGCCTACAGTACGCGTCTGAGCATTTCCTCGTTCTCGACGGAATCGTTCAATTAGCTGCTGCGAACGCCCTGGACTCAAACCATCGTGACGAAGTACATCGATGGCATGGCTTAACCCTTGGATGTCCCCTCCACTTCTACGGGTTGATGACGAAACGGGAGCCTCGGGATCATCAAGCCTGGAACCCTCCATCCGTGTGTGCTCCCTAAGATACCGATGAATGTCCGAGTGCTCACGTCGACGATTACTTTCGCTCGAGGCTGCAATGCCTCTTGCTGCTGCAAGCCTATCCGACACCCGCCTACTAATACCTTGTTGTTCAAGTCTTAGTCTTTCTTCTGCTCGCTCACGTCTCAGTCTCTCATCTACTATATCTCGGGTTGATGCGCTAGTAGTTTCAGCTGTCTCTGCGGGTCGGCGGAGTTGATTGAGAAGAATCCCCCGATGGATTGAAGAGAGATCGTTATCTTCAAATGAAAGAGGTGGAATGGTAGGAGGGACGGATGACGATGAATCTGGACGACGTTGGGTATGGCGACGTTCACCGAAAAGTTGCTGTACAGTATTCCGGAACGGGCCAGGTGTGAAACTAGAAGGATTGAGGCGTGCAAATGACGGTTCTGAAGGGTTAGCAGCTGCGGAAGGCACAATACGGGAGTGGTTTCTCCGTTCAGTAGGCACGGTTGTGGTATTACGATGACTTTGACCCAGAGCTGAAAAACGTTGCAGATCTGCGACAGCCTGCGTACTGGTAGAGTTTGTAACAGGATTACCGCCCGATGATCCAACCATCCCTCTGATTTCCTCCGCGAGGGCACTTATTCGCCGTGCTTCGAACTGTGATCGTCGTTGTCTCTGTATGAGCGCATCAAGCTCAGACGTCAAAAGTGCGTGCTGTCGTTGTCGAATATCGGCATGAGAAAATCGGACATCAGTGGGAGAGTTTGAATCATCCTGTATCGGAATAGATGATGGCGGACGATCGATAAACAGAGGGTTAGTTTGGCTAATCATAGAAGTGTCTCTGAGAGGTCTCTGCGGCGGATGCACAAATATGGTCTCTGGAGATTCATCAGAAATCGCTATGGAGGATGCATGGCGCTCTGCGTCAAAGACACCACCCAAGTCCGGCGGAGGAAGAGATGGTGGGTTACCCAAATGAGGTTGACTCGACCGTGTTTCGTGGACGCCATCACTGCGGCTCGAGTCAGAGGAAGTGGAATGTCTTCGCTGGCCTCCACCCGTGGACGGAGGCGTGCCTACGATAGAATTAACCACATCGGAGATAGTAGAATAACGAGAGTCAAAGATGTTTGTCTCAGGCGCTGGGGAGGGTGGGTCAGGAGAGACACTCATATCCATGCTATTTTGGTTTGAAGGGGTTGGACGTGAGGTATTCAACCAGAAGTAATCGGATGGGCGACCGGTAGCCCTTGACGACCCAGTGTTATCGTACAGAGAAGATGGAAGAATGTGGTTACTGTTTCTCGTATTGTTGTTGGATGAAGCTGATCTTGATGTGAAATCAGTTGGACGAAACCCTATCGATTCCCCGATCATCATGTCCATATCGTCATTAGATGAAAAACCAGGCAATGGAAGGATATTGTGTTGAGGCACGGACGACAGATAGCCCGAACGATGATTTACGTTTGGAGGTTGCCTCCATGCGGCATAATTCCATGTCCATTCTGGGAGTCCCCGTGAGTCTTCCCGAGCCTCTAAATCGTTGGTTGGTCCAGGAGGTCGATGGTTGAGGGGTGCAGGATCCCATCCAACAGACGACATTCCATTTTCTCTCAAATCCGCCTCTGCTGTCCTGATTTGTGATTCAAACGAATCTCCAGCTCCACCACCAACACCACCGCCATTATTCCTGCTATCCTCCCGACCAGCAACATCCATTCGCTCAAGTACTTCAATACGATCAGCCCGCCTACGTGCCTCAACCGCACTCTCGCTAACCAGAGAATTGGACGCCCCAGGACGAGTCACCTGGGTTCCATAACCACGTAATCGGTGTCGGAGGTAAAGATCTCTGTGATTGTTGAACCCTGTCCGTGATTCCATAACAGTCGAACTATTAATCAATCGTGATTCAGACTCTGGATATCTCGCAGTTGAGGTCGCTTGCGACGTTGGATAGGGTCCAGCAGAACCATCGTCTCCAGCGTCAAGCTCATCTACTGTCCGCCCGAGCAATCCTGAAAAACTCTCGCGTGAGGCACGAAGCCTCTCTAGGGTAGCCGTTAAAAGTGCCGATGGAGAAGGTGCAGCATGGCCTGCAGCGGTGTTCGTTTGAAAGTTCGTGAGGCCACGGTCCCCATTACTAGCCCGTTCAGCATAACTCAAAGACCTCCTAGGTGGTGATGGTCGCGTCGCTGCCCAAACCATTGTGTTAGAGTAGGATATTACAACAGGTAGGAAAGTCACTCACAGAAAGACAGCCTGGAATCGAATCCTTGATCCAGAGAACGTACTGCAACCTCATCCGCACTACGACGATTGAAAGACAAAGGGGGAAGGCCAAGGGAGGATAAGTTTGGATTTAACTGCGAATCTGAATCTGACCGAGATGTTGAGGTTGATGTCGATGTCGACGTCGATGTTGACGTGGACGTTGAAGGCAATCCTCGACGATTGCCCTCAACATCAGGCATCCGCATGAACCTCCAGCTCCGGGGTGGTGGAGACGCCAGGCCAGTGGGCGATAAGGAAGTAAGGTGTCGGGGTAATGAAGCGGTATTTTCATGACTTGCTCTGCTCTGCCCAACAGAACTTGTGGCGAATGTTCCTTGATAGTTAGCAATATTTGAAGAATCCTGCCTTGAATCTGCGAGAGCGGAGGAAGTAGGTATTTGAGGGGCGTCCCACGGATGAGACGAGCCCGAGCTAGAAGCATCCATCCAGTTGTGCAGATCATGAAGCCCAGGAGAAGGAAGGGGATGGTCCCCCAGGTCGAGATTGCCGCGAGCTGATGTTGATGTTCTTGAATCAAAATCTATCGTTGGAGAAGGAGTATCCCTAGAAAGACCTGACGATGCATGAGCAAAGATGTCAAGCGGTGAATTTTGATCCCAATTATCGGTATCTGTATCCGTTACTATTGGGGGCAACGTGGGAGGGTTTGGAAGGGCCCGAGAGATCCGGTTGTTAACATGAGAATGTGATAGGTTTGCTTCCTCTCCAACATCTTCAAGGCCCGGTACAAGTGGTGAAGACGATCGCAGATGCTCCAATGCTGAGTTCAAATGATCACGGAAGTGTGCTGGGTTCGACGTGGAAACTGGACGTCTGCCTGAAGGGATGACCTGCCGTTCTGAACGGGAAGTACTGGTATTGTTTGATAGAGATTGTAGACGGTTACTTGGGAATGAGAACATTAGTGGATCACGAGTTCGTTGGAATTCTACGAATAATAGATTCAGAGATATTCAAGGCTTAGTCAACGAGATTTCCATTACCATTTTGGAATAAAGAGCCGTGCTCCCGTCCTTGTCCTTGTCCTTGTTCTTCGTATATTGAGTTATCACGATTGGTTGTTGGGCTTTGGGTACGAATACTTGATGGACTTCCGTTATCGAAAGATGAGCCCGCATGGGACGTCGTCGAATGTGATTGGGGAGGTGGATGGAGAAATGGAATGGTACTTGTCGACAACCGAGTTTGATCTTCAGAAATGTATAAAGGCGGCAGAACCGGGGGAGGAGTGGGTAATCGGGGTTCAAGCGGAGAAATTGATTGGGATGGGCGCAAGACAGAAATTTCACTGTGGAAAGAATTGTAACGGTCCAAAGACAATCGGTATCTATCTTCAGGATCCGAAACTTGAGGTGCTAGACTGTCCGCAAATGACTCTGAACTACCTCCATCAACAGGATAGTCAGGCATTTCAATGTCCTGTATGTCAGGTGTAGGTAACCTAGGGGGTTCTAGATTGCTGTGGGTAGACAGACTGGCATCCAAAACCGCAATGGGACTTGTGGTGGATTCGTTTAAAACTGCGTCTACTCCATGTCTTGACGGACTCGACCCATTCGATCCAGAAGCGATAGTAGAGGGATGAGAGCTGTCCATGGAGTCGCTACTTTCAGAAAAGCTGCTTGCACTACGAGCCCTTTTGTTACGATCGTTGCCATTGTTTACCCCACTTCCCCCCGCATCTGTGGCACCTCCAGGGCTTTCTAGGTCAAACCCAAATTCTTCAAAGGAGCGTTTGAAGGACGTTGTACTGGGTTGCAGGCTAAGCTGAAGTTGTGGAGGACAATTCGAGGACATGGATGTAACTGGAGAAGGAGCAGTCGGTTGAGGCCCCTGGCTGGTGTGACTACACGAGTTTGCACCAAGCTGCCGATGAAACTGATTTACCTATTTCTGGTATTCCGAACATCGGCTTCTTGGCTTACGTAAGGTTACCTTTACAGGAGGCAGACAGTCATCTAGACGCCAGGCCTCATGAATGGATAGGCATAGATAGGCATCGCCAAACCGCATTGGATGTTTCACTCTCGTCAAAAATTCTCCTTTTCTGATCTGGACTAGTGATGTCGATGCAACAGCCGCTCAGGATCAGGAGAGTCAGAAAAATTATGTTTATTTCCACACAATTTACAACCAAAGTTATCCAGCGGTATTCCATTGTTCAATTCCAAGCTTCTCTTTGTTTCCATTTTCTGTTTTGGTTATTATATATGATACTCGGTCACATCCTTGCTATGGTTTCCAGTTAACACACAAAAAGTATTATTATAATTGTGAAATTCATACAAGAGATAATAAATTATTCAATGCAGTCTTCATATTAACCAGCAATGCATTATCAATTTGAAAAAGATTTAAGAAATGCATTAATGAACTTTCACCATAGATTCTTCTGTAGCGTTGCGGAGTCTTCGCAGGATTGCCTTGCCCGCTTGGCTCGGCCGCCGATCACAAGGATACGGAAATGAGTAAACCTTGCCCGCAGTTCCTGACTCTAATAGTAAGTAGTGACTTGTTTCAATATAATAAAGTAGACATTACGAAAAGAGATGTTCACGGGAAGAAGGTAAGCATGTCACCAATACGACCAAACCCATCTGAGGCTTGTTACATTCCTTATCTTAGGTCTTGGGTTCCAAGATACTAGTCTTTTGGGGCATCAAAAGTAACTATAGGATCAGTTATCAAAACATTCCCGTTGAACGTTGAACTTTTATTCCAGCTGTTCTTATACGTTTTCAAATTTTCGCATTGTGCGCCTTTGTTTGTGACAAACACCCAAAAATAGTAGTGGCTATCGAAGCTAGCTAGCATTGGAGTTGTAGTGGAGTGTGAGGGCATACTGCGTCAAGGGGACTCGTAATGCCAGCGTAGCCACGGCCCCACACCCAAGTTCAATCATATATGGTAACTGGCACTGCTTACAACTACATAACTCCACTGTGGAGACTGATCCCCATTACCTATACTTGATATAGGCTAGTTCAAGGCTAGTTTGTAAGCAAAGGCGCACAATGCGAAGTTTCAAAAACGTCTACAGATATGAGAACAGCTGTCATCTACCACTATCTTTGGGGCCCGTTGAAAAATATGAGCAAGAGAGGTCCGTGGCGCTGGAGGTGAAGCTACCCGAAGCACGGCCAGTCTGACAGAGCAAGGTGGTCTTCGCACTGGCATTCTTCGTTTCCAGCCACCTACTTGCATTTTCCCTCCAGTACTCAACACGGTTGAATGAATTCACCTATACCTTCATCTAATAACCACCTGAAATCGAAATCCGAACAGTCCTCACTTTAGGTGGTCAATGCACATAGTGAGCTGGTGCACTTGGCACGGCTGCCGTCTTCAGACCATGTATATGAACTAGCTGTTCCGTCATGCTTCAATCGCCCTTACCCCATCTTCTGAGCCCAACATCTCTGTCAGTTCAAACTCAACAGTAAGCCCGGCGAAAGTACCATCATCCGAACCATCCCTGCCTGCTTCAATTCCTGCTCGAAAGCATTCACATCAATCTCCACGTCCTTTCCATCAACATCAACATATGATGGCATAGTCACCTTGCCCTTCATCACCGTCGACTTCTTCAAATAAATATATCATATCCAAAAGCTGTCGAGTTATTAGAATTGAAGTTGAAAAGGGGGCAAAGAAGCCGCTATATTTAGCACTTCGTTCTACTCCTCTTCTTCATCAGGTTCATATCGAGCTGGCGCAGATGTCGGCAAGGATAATGGTGCAGGCACTGCTGGTGATGCTACACAACGCGAGGAGCTTCCAGTGCTTCTGAAATTGTGAGACCGGCGGCAAGATGCAAATGGACTTGATTCACCCGCCAAGGACAAGGTGACAGTTGCAGGAGACGTTGGTAACAGCAAGGGTTGCCGTGGCGTAGACGGTCGAGGCCGTTTCGCAGGTCTGCCGAACTTGATTACTCCTTCGTCGGCAAATGAAGGAGGAGTAGTAAGTGTAGGAGCAATAACAGAAATAGGCTTTGGCACTTTCTTCTTCTGGATTGGTTCGGTCCTCTGAATTGGTTCTTCCTCTTAACATTTTTCCCTGCTTCCGGCCGCCGCCTGTTGTTTCTCACTGGGCTGGTGAAGGTTATAGCAGTGAAAATGACCTTGGAGCCTTCGTTTAATCGAAAGATAGGTCTGATCGAACGGTGGTGTAAATCGGAGTACCAGCTAGGGGTCTTGGAAATAATCATCAGCGATTGCAGTGTCGCACACCTACTTATTTCCAACTAAAACATAAGTACGGCAGTTGAACAGAAGTACAACGATGTTGACAAAATAAAACCTCCAAGAAAATATTACATACCAAAAAAGAATAGAATGACCGGAAAATACTTTAAATCCCCTCAATCATCATATAGAACAGGCTTCCAGACCTCAGGAAAAGGGTACCAAGTCTGTCCTAATTCATGCAAAGATATCGCACCAGTCCCATCATTCAAGCGTTCGATTCTATAATCCAACCACCTATCCTCAGATCGATAATCCCCAGTCCGTATCCGATATTGCAAACCCACTTTTTGCAAAGTCGGCAATCGGGTTGCAAGATGAGTTGCACATATCTTGCGATTGGCTCGTACACATTCTCCAAGATGAGCATGGGCAGGATTAGGAAAGTCCACGCAAGACAAGTTGCATCCTACGCGCGGAACAGCTATCCGCAACTCGCGAAGATGCTGCAAGCTGGAAAAAGCGTTCGAAATTTCACTCTGATGGAAGAGAAGGTTTTTTCAGGACAGAATTGTAATTGCTCTTTTCTTTATTAAACAAGAAAATGAGAGAGAGAGGCTCACCCAGTCTCTGTCAACATCTGATGGCAGTTCTTTGTACTGACAACGCTCAACCTCGACGAATTCAAGAAGAGGATAGTTGTCCCCCAATGTTTTTAACAAGGAAATGGGAATATCTTCCTCCGTGATAAGCCTAACGCGCTTGAGATGGGCATTTCCACCGCCCAAAATAACATCATCCAAAACTCCCATAATCTCCAACATGCTACACGCAATTGGGAGACGAGGATACTCGGCAATAGCGCTAATCACCAATCGCTCTAGATTGGGAACATGCTGAAAGGTATTCCGTAGGTTGCAAGCATTGGACACTGCTAGATGGGTGATCTGAGAGAAAACTTTGTTGGATATTTTGAACCTATCATCATCTGGAAAGCGTTTATATGCTTCCGGCAATGGAGGCGGAAGGATTTCAAATGCCTGATATCTGTTTGTTTTGGCGAATAGAAGCCGTAAATCGAATAACTTGGGCATGCGGGCAATGACATCTACCAACCGGGCAATGTTTCCACCTACGGGTGGTATCCCAGTGAGCACAAGCGTGCTGAGATTATGCCATTCATGTTCTTCGAGATCGAGTAACGTGAAAGAAGCGCCAGAGAGCTGGAGGTAGCGGAGGTAATTGTATCTCGTGAGGTGGAAGAGGTAACGGATCAAAGCAAACCTTCCATTGAAGTCGTTCAGATATTTCCTGCGGTATTCGCGAGAGAAATAGGCGATGTTGCGGAATTTTGGATCGAATGGACCTTCGCCCACACGAATTGCCTCTCTAACCGTAACGAGAGAGAAACTTTGTAGATTAAAGTCCGGAGGTATTGTGGGAATCAGGCCTGGGTAGAGAGGGGTGTCGATAACTTTAAAGTCCTTAATGTTAGGGCATCCGACGAGAGCGGTAATAAGTGATGGAGAAGGGTTGAACGGACAAGTAATTTGGAAGGTGTGAATATTATTCATCTTGGGGAGTGCCAATTCCACTTTATCCAAGTGCTTTGGGTAGTAGGCACCGTTGACAAATGATTTGATGCCCCAGAGTGGTGGCGACGAATCTGGCCAATGGTCAGGCCAATCCAAATGAAAACTCCTAAAGGCGTTCAAGGTGAATCTCAATGAATTTGCTCCGATCTGAGGTTTGCAAGCCTGAAGGCTTTCTTACTTGATATAAGGCCATAAAACTTCTGGAGGAAAGAGGAGACCTGAATTCTCATCGTGCTGATTTTGGTGAGGCCATTTCATTTTGGCGAAGATAATGGGTCGTGTAGCATGGAGGAGAGTTCGGCAAGTGAGCGAGAGATTCAATAGACGACTTCTATGGTCTTTATTGTCAATTGAGGCTATCTCACTGACAATCTCATAAAGGATGTCAACACCAAGCTGTTTCAGTGGCATCCCGCTTGAGGATTTCAATGAGTGAGGCAGAGGTCATTCTGGTGGGTAAAAACCCCTGAAAAGGGAAAGTCCCAAAATGAAGTCAAAATAAATTCAATATGATTTGGAACTTAGTCAATACAGCGTAACGTGAAACTATCGTAATGAACGCGCTTTCGTCAAAATATCACCGAGGAGAGAGACAAAGAAAGAAGATGTAGCCTTCAAATCAAACTCAAACGGCATATTTCTGCGTCCATTCCCTGCTAACTCGTTGTGCATCCGTCTCGTTCTCCTTGTAATGTTTTGCGACATCGGTGGCAAGAGGGTCGTCAGGGTTTGGGGCGCTAAGTAGGGCTTGTACAGATAGTAGAACGGTTCTAATCTGAAGAGCAGGCGACCATTTGTCTGCAAAAGTACGATAAAGATCCAATTCACGACTTATTGGAGGAATCGCACACCTTTCAGGATATCCAGACATATCCGCCCTAGTTTGTCTTTGAGGTGGTATGAGTCATAAGGACGTGGGACGTATGAGAGAGAAAACGAGACACACCGATATTTGGGTGATAAATCTTCGTCAAGAAGCGCACCTTTGGAGGTGCCATGGGGTATTCCTCCGGCAAAAAGAGCTCCAATTTGAATTGTCCCCCTTTGTGAGAAAAATTAAGTTATGAAAGTAAATCAGATCGCTCCAGCCACTCACGTTCGAATGGGCTACCCCCTGGACCCTCGATTATCACATCAAAGTATCTTAGGTTGTCATCATGCGGCAGAGCTGAGATTCCTGGTGCAGGATCCGCAACAAGGCGTTCTGTTTCCTATCAAGAAAGAAGTAAAAGAGTAGGTATAAGCTCGGTTAAGACTCTTGATTATGTTAACCTTGATAATTCGCTACGATCTGATCAGTACATGTATTAGTGAGTTTTGAGACTTTTGTTGGTTGTACCTTTGGAAGGGCCATGTACGGATTGCAGGAGCTAGTAAAAGGTCGAGAACTATAGAAGTTGTGGCAATATGGAGATCAAGCTGTGTGAGGTTGTGAGCAAGGGTTAGGATCTCGGCACCTCCCTTGATGAGTCAGCCTTATTCAATGATGATCATATGGCTATAAATCCACATATCCAGATTCTCTGTACTCAGCAGGTCACTGTCATCTCGAACGTTGACCGTTGAACCGTAGAAACCCTACTCTTGTGATAAACGGGGTCTTTTACCAAACAGCGGTAAATTCCCTACTCCTAAATTCTGTACAGGGCCGCGGCGCAACCGTCGAGCTCTTCTTGCCATGTCGGGTTTCTTCCCTTCTCTGAGTTCCATAGAAACCTTTGCAAAAGTGAGTTATCATGCTTCTGTTATGAAGATTACTTTAACATCATACTTTGGTTACTCCCAGGGCACTTTGGCCACGGCAGCGACGTTGTCGACTCTTGGTTTGTTTTTTTGGCTCTGGTACTCGTTCACGCGACGCACTGATACTGAGTTTGTTTCCTTGCCTTTATAGGCATCGGCCTCATATACTATGGCCAAAATTACTTGATATATCCTTCAGCATTTCCTCCTGGATCACGAATAGGTGCCGAAAGTTCAAACATTTCTTCGTGATGCTAACATGCCGAGTTAGACGTTCCCCTTCCTTCCGAATTCGGGTTACGTTACGAAGATTTGGAATTAAAGACGTCTGACAGCGTTATATTGAGGTGCTACTTAATACCTCAGAAGATAGATTTGGGCACTGGAAGTATTCGCATGGATGTCAAGGAAGGAACAACGGAGGATGAGGTCAGTTTGTTGGCTCTCCTTCTCGTATCTGTTTCTTCATTTTCATCCTCTATAGTTTATTGCCAGTCGACCGACTGTGGTTATGTTTCATGGTAATGGTGGAAACCTCGGTCATCGAATTCCTCTTGCTGCTATTTTTGTCAACAAGATGCGATGCAATGTCCTTATGTTGTGTTATAGAGGGTATGGTCGTTCAGACGGCTCTCCTTCGGAGAAAGGTGTGTGCATGTACGCCATCATCTGTGCCACGGTCTAACTAGCATCAAGGCCTGCAGATAGACTCTCAAACTGCTTTGAATTACCTTACATCTCATCCACTTTTCAAAGAGACACCCATAGTGAGTCTGCTGCGCTCTTCTTTGTTAGCACTACTGGGCTTACAATTTTTCATGAAGATTCTATATGGACAGTCGATCGGAGGTGCGGTTGCGATTGACCTCGCCAGTCGAAATTCCGCCAAGGTCGTACTTGACGTTTCCAATTTCGGCTTTGGAGTTGACACTTTAAACAGATAAATGCCCTGATACTCGAAAATACGTTCACCTCCCTTCCCAGTTTGGTACCACACGCACTTCCCGCTCTCGGCCCTTTTTCTTTCCTGTGTCACCAGAAATGGGACTCCGTATCTAAAATCCCACTCATCCCTGCAACGATACCAATACTTATGCTCAGCGGTGCTAGCGATGAGCTCGTCCCTAAGGAACATATGCAGGCTCTCTGGCAGGCTGTAGCCAAACGAGGCGAAAAGAAAAAGCCTAATGGCAGTGAATATAAGACAGGACTGGAAAGGGCAAAATACATGGAATTTGAACATGGAGGCCATAGTGCGTTGATATCTCGATGTCTTGGGGGGGTTTCAATCATGATTGATCTCTTTTTGATGGCAGATAACACTTGTGCGCAGCCAGGATATTGGACGGCTATCGCTGACTTTATCGCCAGTCTTGGCCATGTCATGCCAGGGAAGTTGCCTCGTCCGCAGCCGGCATTTTAGAGTGGTGCTGTCTCCCTCGTTTCTTGCTCACTGTCTTTATCGTATATAATTTCTTCCGCATGCATCGCGCCTTAGTGGCGACAGGATACTCACTATTTTCTTTGCGGTGGAGCTTCCTTGTAATTTTATCTGGTGTACATTCATTACCCTTGTGTATTATATTTTATTCCATTCACGTTCTTTTGTCATGTGCGTGTAAGTGAATATCGGTGAGTATTGTTGGTGACAGAACTGATAAATTATCACACGATTATCAAATTCTGACAACATTGACACAGTACTAGTCCTGACGTGCTACATAGAATTCGAAGTTACTCCACCGTTATAGTCTGCTCGCTCGCGAAATCAAACCCGCTCATTCCTTGCCTCATTCCCTACAACCAGGTCTCCGTGAACCCACACTCTCTTTAAAGTCATGCTCTCATTTATAAACACCCACATCTCTTTTTACCTCACCATCTTCTCCTTCCTCCTTTGCATCGCCAACCTTGCTGGATCGACACCTATTTCTATCAATTCTGACTTTCATCGTCGTCATCTCCAACCCGTCGACCCGCCTTTCCCATATGGCAGACTCGCCGACAAAATCCTCAATGTCAATCATGTGTCTTATATGAAACGCGAGCTTGACGATTGTGAAGAGGACAGTGTCGATCACCTAATTCCGTCCACCACTGCTATACCAAATCAGCAGGAACCTCTTTCCGATCGCTTCTCGCAGGCACGATATCATCAAAATAGTCGTTGGTCAGGACGTATGGGACACCACTCCGACTTTCTTGCGCACGACGCCACGGTCGAACATGATTAGTATGTACCATGTAGGTCCATTCTTCAGTCATTTGTGTAAGACCATCTTTTTGACGTCCGTTATTTCCGTTATGCACCCTCATGCACCTCTCTCTCGCTTCCCTAATACTACCGATGTCGATCAACACGCGAATAACGCTGTAACCCCAATGGATCATATATTAAAGAATCTCGTCTAGATCTATGTCCCTTGTATACATAGTGTAATGATGGGTATGTTTACTATGTTCATTTCCACCCGAAATGTTACTAACTTACCTTGATAAAGACATTGGATTATTTGTCTAGATTTTATAGACGTGTACTTGTTTAATATATACTGCTAGCCTACTACCAGGGCCTTGTTCGCAATGCAGGATTTTTGTTTGTTGTTCGTTTCGTTCGGGTCCACACTACCACCGCTGTTGATCGATCGAATATGGTTAGCTCAGGAGACACAGGCCGCAACTGAAGTATACTGAAGTACTGAAGCTTTCTGGTGTTCTGGAGTCTGCCAGCGTCACTACATAGTTGAGTTGTCTGGCTTGTGTTGTATTTCTGCAGGGCGCAATATGCGTGTAATGTATCATGTTCAACGATCTCCTTGATTTACAAGTGAATAGCCGTCCATCATACGTACTCCACAATTTAATTACATCATATTTTATATACCGTGTAATGATGCCGTAAGTTGATATGGAATTGTTGTTGGAAACGTTGAAACATGGTATTTCTCACTCCACCTGCGCGTTCACAAAGCAGAAAAATAAAAGAGTTTTTCAGGAAGCTTCTCAACGCTCTCTCCAGAGCCTTCGTTTATAATTTACTTTGTTGCGAGTTCTCAAAGCAACATTGATGGCGTCAAATTCAACAATATGTAAATTTTTGTCACACTTTTTTTTTTCGCTCCTGACGTTTCACGCTAGAAGCTAAGATGTCGTAATTCCAGAACACCAAATTGAAATTTGATTGGTCTAAAAAGAAAACTTGCTTTTGATTTCCCTGAGTTCGCCGAGCGTGGTTCGGAACGCTGGAGGGGTACTTAAACTAATGCCCTCATGCTTTCCTTTTTTCCTCACTCGACAACCTTAGTCGCTTTCTTTAGTTCTCTCTCTCACTCCTCGTCCACCAGACACACCAAATCCACATTCTTTTAAACAAAATGTTGTCCTTCCGCTCCATCGCTGTCTTCGTTGCTCTTGCATGCACTACTCTCTCCTCTGCAGCACCTACCCCTGACGGTGCCGTCGTTCCTGGTCTTCCTGGCCTGCCGGGTCTTCCTGGCCTCCCCGGCCTCCCTGGCCTTCCCGGTGTCGGTGCCCCTGGCCTACCAGGTCTCCCTGGCCTCCCTCGTGGTGAACCAAGCAAGTCTGCTTGCGATTATTTCAGCGATGCCACCGATAGCATTAAGCCTATTGCCATCGAATTGAGTGAGTTCATTATTTTCTATTCATAATTGTGAGGAGCTGACCGAATTTTCAGAGGCTCTTGTGAGCGTCGGTGGTGCCGACAAGGTTGACAAGACCGCCGTCCTCGGTCACCTCAACGAGATTGTTGTCATTCTCAAGGTCGTTCTCGTCGGTCTTCAGGGATGCAAGGATAGCGGACTTAGCTTGGCCGCTCTCCTGACCTTCAAGGGTGTTGTCGTGACTGTCCATGAGCTTGCCCTCATTGTATACGGTCTCCTTCAAGTAAGTTTCTCCTTATGTTTTTACTATGTCTTTAATCATTTTGGTACTGGATAGGTCCTCATTGAAGTTCTGTGCCTCGTTGTCCGCGTTGTCGGTGTCCTTGAATTTACCCTCTGGCCCGTCATCGTCATCATTGGGTACGTTCCTTGTTAGCTGATTTCATTCTTGCATAACTCATTTAACTCTTTTATAGTGGCCTCCTCTTCCAGATCCTCACTCTTGTGTGCGTTCTTGTTGAAGGTTTGAAGGTTGTCTTGGTTGTCGTTGTCCAGCCTCTCGTAGCAGACATTACCTACCTCCAGTTCACTCAAGTTTTGGTTTGCCTCGGCATCAAAGTTTGATTTTTTTCTTCCTTTAGTATGTCTTGGAGAGAGTTGATACCCTTATGTCGTCGTATAGTTTACATATCTCTATGATGAACTTGATGATAATTGGCGATGAATATTCACAGTTTTAGAGTAATACTATGTCGGTTAATGCGCTCCATTTTTCCCTTCTGTGTCTGCAATACAATAGACTAGCATTCATTTATTCGCCGTGCCGTGTTATATAAATATTTGGGTTTTCCTGGTTCTTGTGTTGATGTTATGAGTGCATTGAACTGGTGATCATGGTATACATCAGTCCTTAATTTGCCAAGTAGTACATACTTGGAGCCTGCCTTGCTTTCAAGGCCTGAAGCTTTCCGAAGCCTAGTCAAAACTGGATCGGAGCTGAGCAAGAGAAACCAAGAAAGAGTGATGATTGGAATTTTTGTTGGGAGAACTCTTAGAACTGTAGCCTGCACACATAACATGCTCCAACAGTTAAAGTTACCTCATCATCCTCTTTTCACGTCATCTTGCTTTTGCCTTCCACCTTCCCTGGCAACAAACTGCTTTGCCATTGGTGTTTCCATGGAGGCATTCTTCTTTTCGTCTATGAAGTTTATACTTATTAGATGCACTAATACAGGCTTTGACAGGTGTTCCACCTGAGTCAACACATTACTTCAATGTATGGGTCCGTCACAAGTCCGTCCCGATTAGGAAGGAAGCGCCGGGCGGAGAGCTCTCAGGCTTCACGCTTTTATATATTCTCTACTCTTTAATAACTCATAATTCAATTTGAATATCTATAAAACTGATAGGGTGTGATTCCAGGGACCAGAACCCTTGAAAGCATTCAAGATTATTTTGACCTCTTTAATGTGCTGGTTGTACTGCGCTGGCCACAAATATTTTTAACCCATTCTTGCACAGAACACGTGCGCTGACTTACGTTGATAACGCGGTCTTGCCAAATTTGGAACCCAACCTTAGGGTTAATTAGTGTTCTCCGAGATCACCGACCAATTTTCAGCATAATCTCCCTCATAGTAAGGCTTTTAGGAGCCTGTGCTCATCCGCACAAAGTTTTGCCAGATTTTGGGGATGTTAGGGGTTTGACATGAATTTCCAGGCCAGGTCTTGTGAAACATAACATCCATCTGCCCAACGTTATCCTGACTTCCTCTGTACCCCTCTCACCAATGCTTTCTCCTGAACATTACTAACTCAATAGCTGATCGAACTCATCTTTACATAATGCATTGTACGTTTACCCGTGACTCGGGGGTATACGAAATCCTATATGCCGAAGTCCAAAATTCTTGCGGTAGGGGGACGCATATATATAGGACGCCTATCTACGGGCTTCTCCACTCAAAACGCCCATAATGCAAGGAATTGCGCTGTTGGTATTGACTCTCGCCGTGCTTTATCTTGGTCGCAAGCTTTTGTCCTTCATAAAAGCACTCCAAGCGATCCAGTATGTCATCCGATGGTTCCTGGCAGCTTTTACTTAGTATAGTATCCTAAGGTACCACCCTGGAAAACGTACTCTCATATCAACGACCGGCCTTTTAGGTGACACCCTACCAAAAATACCGGGCATTAGCTTGGGGAAAAATCATTTATTCGTCGAAAAACATAAATGTGAGCGTCTCTAATTCTCGTTCCCACCCATACATCGCTTAAGAACATGCTCTATGGAAAGTTTTCGAATCAGCCGGTTGGGACATCTGTGCATTCGTGAGTTTCAGACGCCAGTGTCAATCAATACTCTCTTCTGAGGTTAGAATATTCCAGGTAAGTATACTCCCAAATAGTGAAACAACATTGTTACTCGCCGATGCGGCAGCCATAAAAGTGAGTTTTAGTGAGAAGAACCTTCAAGTTCTTCTGAAAGACGTTGTAACTTTGCTACTCAGGAAGTCATCTCGTCGCGTGCTCGCTTTCCGAAGCCAGTTGAATTGTATGACGTCCTATCTTTCTATGGTCCCAATATCGTCACTACGGAAGGTGAGGAATGGAAAAAATATAGAAAAATTTCAGCCCCTGCTTTTTCCGATGTGAGCCCTCTCTAGTTGTGTTCCAGATCTTGATATCTCACTTGGGCATGATATGTTTCTCCTTAGCGCAACAACAAGCTAGTTTGGGATGAGACCGTCAAAATCATGCAGGGCCTTTTCAACGATTTTTGGAAGGATCAAGACATTATCTCAGTGGACCATTGTCTTGACATCACACTACCTGTATGTGTATGCTGTCCCCTCGCAACCCCCTGCTTCGTCCTTCGTTCCTTATCCGTGGCTCTACAGATTGCACTTTTCGTTATCGGATCTGCAGGTATGCGCCTCTCTTTGCATCTTTCACCTTTAACAAATCCTTTTTGGCACATTTTCCTAAGGATTTGGAAGAAGCGTTTCGTGGAAGGAGGAAGACACCATTATTCCCCCCGGCCATACCATGTCTTACAAACAGGCTCTACACATCGTTACCAACGATTTCATTTTCAAGCTGTTGGTTCCCAGTTGGGCGTTGGGCCTGACGGCCCGGCTGCAGAAAGTCAAGGTTGGGTTCGAAGAGCTGCATGTACGTCGCCAAAAAAAAAGACGTTCCATACCGCTCGTCCTTTTCTGAGATAATCACATCCGTAGATGTATATGGCGGAAATGATACATGAGCGTGAATCGGCGGTTGAAAAGGCGGAGCGACATGATCTATTTAGCAGTTTGTTGCAAGCAAACAGCCATGACTTCGACCTAGCAGGTCTGAGCGAGAATGAGCTTATAGGTATATTTTTATACAGAGCTTACATTTTTCAACTAACGTGCCTATAGCCAATATCTATGTCTTCCTCGTTGCTGGGCATGAGGTTCGTAACCCATACTTTCCTTACACTTTTAATGTTGACGGTCTGGTTGTAGACGACGGCACATACTTTGTGCTTCGCATGTGCCTTGCTAGCGCTGTATCCTGATGAACAGGAGAAGCTCTTTGAACATATCCAGTCTGTTACCAACGGCCGTCTTCCGGTATGTTCCGTTTTTCCATCTGGACTTCCTGTATATCATGGTGAATTTCATTTTTGACTATCTAGACCTATGCAGAGATGCCTCTTTTAACTCGATCTACGGCGTAAGGAACTATGCCTCTATAATTAATTGACGTTTGCGTTAACAAAAATTTCTCGTTCCAGTGTCATGAACGAAACGTTACGAATGTTCCCGCCTGTTCGTCTCTCTTCCTTCCAATACTGAGTGGAACCTCATGGTAGCCTTAACTTCACAGGTGTTAGGAATTCCAAAGTATTCCGCTGAAGACACAAGTCTAATGACTAGTAATATTCATGGAGAGCAGACAACTGTGCCGGTTCCAAAAGGAACGGGGATTGTCATTGATACTCCTGGAATTCACTATAATCGTACGTACTTGGTGGCCTTCACCTGATGTCTGGCTCAAAACAAAATACTTTTCAGCTCGTTACTGGAAAGACCCACATACATTCAACCCTTCGCGTTTCCTCACAGACTGGCCTCGTGATGCTTTTCTGCCTTTTAGCTCTGGTGAGAACTGCCTTCCTCCCGAATAATTCTTCGTTCGTCATTTTTATATTAAACATATGTAGGAGCCCGTGCATGCATTGGTCGAAAGTATGCTTTTTCAAATCTCCAATCACAAGACGTTCTAATCAATCGTCTTTTTTTCTCTTTTGATAGATTCGCCGAGACCGAAGGCACAGCATCCCTAACTATGCTTATCTCTCAATTTAAAATTACGATCAAAGAGGAGCCACAATTCGCGGCCGAGACGTTTGAGCAAAGGAAAACAAGGGTTCTGTCTGCGCGTCCTGGTTTGACATTGACGTGCGTCTTTCCGTGGATGATGGGGGTTGATACTGATGAAATGTTGTCATAGGCCTGTTCGTGTTCCTTTGGTTTTCACCCGTCGTTCATGAGTAGCGCATACATCAGGCCTCAGGGGAGAACTTGGGAGAGCTGGCTCTTCAGTGTGGAATGCTTAGATGTATTCTCAAAGTGTTTTTAACCGTACAAGTGTTAAGAGAGCAGAGTCTGCCGGTTGGAGCCGAAGGTGGGTTGGCACCAGCGTCCAACCGAGCGGCAAACACGGACCACTTCCTTGTCTTTCGACCATCCCGAAACTCTGTAGTCAAAACTGATATACACCAGCAACATACCAGCAACATATATTTATTCTTTCTTTCTTTCATCTATTCATTCATTCGATCATTTACCTAGTCATTCTTTCTTCTCCAATTCTTTTTCTCTCGTTCAGCCTACCCTTACCAATGATGATTTACCAGACTCACGCACACTTGAGACTGGGTCTCAGTAACTGGAGAGTCGGGTACTGGTACCTGTTGAAGTAATAATAGTCAACCAGTCTCGGCAACGGTACTTACTCATCTGGACACTTAATAATTCATCCAACTCAAACTTTCTTCTACATAGTAGGATAAAATTGCGAAGCCCTCTTTCTCAGAGAAAAGGGGGGTTTCTAGAGAAGGGAGTTTCTAGAGAAACCCTTCAACTTCATAGAGCCTCTCACTGTGATCAATGTTTGGTTATATTTATTGGGAGATGCTTGCAGGTCCAGGGTTCTGGCTGATTTGTGGCACTTCATCAAGGATTCAGGTCTGCCAAAAATATTTAATAGCACTTTGTATTAATAGACAGCGTTTCGACCTCTGACATTGTATCATCATAACATAGCTATATACAGTTGATATTTGCCTTTAGGGAGATTTTATTTATGTTTTTCAGCGAAACCCATCAAAACATACCTAATTTGGACAAAACATTGCCACAGCATTGCCGAATCTACTAAACCATATGTGTACAGTACGTACGGGTCGGCAAAAAACCGTATGTGTACGTGTACGGTCGGCAGCCCTACGATGCATGTATATAACTCGTCTATCCATGGGCTTTTCTCAAAACGCTTATAATGCAAGGAATTGCGCTGTTGCTATTGACTTTCGCCGTGCTTTACCTCGGCCGCAGGCTTTTGTCTTTCGTAAAAGCACTCCAAGCGATCCAGTATGTTAATCATCCGATGGTTCGTGGCAGTTTTTACTTAGTACAATATCCTCAGGTACCACCCAGGGAAACGTACTCTCATTTCAGCGACCACCTTTTTAGGTAACACTCTACCAAAAATACCAGGGGTTAGTTTAGGGAGACATTATTTATTCGTCGAAAAACATAAATGTGAGCGTCACTCATTCTTGTTCCCATCTACATGTCGCTTAAGCGCATGCTTTATGGGAAGTTTTTGAATCAGCTGGTTGGGACATCTGTGCATTGGTGAGTTTGGGATGCCAGTATCAATCGATACTCTCTTCTGAAGTTAGAATTCTCCAGATAAGTATACTCCCAAATAGTGGAACAACATTGTTACTCGCCGATGCGGCAGCCGTAAAAGTGAGTTTTAGTGAGAGGCCTTTTTTGAAGGACATTATAACTTTGCTACTCAGGAAGTCATCTCGTCGCGTGCTCGCTTTCCGAAACCAGTTGAACACTATACGGCCCTGTCCTTCTATGGTCCCAATATCGTCGTTTCGGAAGGTGAGGAATGGAAAAAATATAGAAAAATTTCAGCCCCTGCTTTTTCCGATGTGAGCCCACTCTACTTGTGTTCCAGAACCTCACTTAGACATCATATGTTTTCCTTAGCGCAACAACAAGCTAGTTTGGGAGGAGACCGTCAAAATCATGCAGAGCCTTTTCAACGATTTGTGGAAGGATCAAGACATTATCTCAGTGGACCATTGTCTTGACATCACACTACCTGTATGTGTTTGCTGTCTCCTTCCAACCCTGCTTCGTCCTTCGTTCCTTATCCGTGGCTCTACAGATTGCACTTTTCGTTATCGGGTCTGCAGGTATGCGCCTCTCTTTGCATCTTTCATCTTTAACAGATCTTTTTTGACACATTTCTCTAAGGATTTGGAAGAAGCGTTTCGTGGAAGGAGGAAGACACCATTATTCCTCCTGGCCATACCATGTCTTACAAAGAAGCTTTACACGTCGTTACCACCGATTTTATCATTAAGCTGTTGGCCCCCAGTTGGGCGTTGGGCCTGACGGCCCGGCTACAGAAAGTCAAACTTGCGTTTGAAGAGTTGCATGTACGTCGCCAAAAAAAAGATGTTCCACGCTGCTTGTTCTTTTCTGAGATAATCGCATTCATAGACGTATGTGGCTGAAATGATTCGCGAGCGTGAATCGGCGGTTGAAAAGACGGAGCGACACGATTTATTTAGCAGTTTATTGCAAGCAAACGACGATGACTTCGGCCTACCAACTCTGAGCGAGAATGAGCTTATAGGTATGTTTATATATTTACCTTGCACTTTTCAACTAATGGATTTCCTATAGCCAATATTTATATTTTCCTCGTTGCTGGACATGAGGTTTGTAACTCATACTTTCCCTACACTTTTTATTGTTGACGATCTAGTTATGTAGACGACGGCACATACGTTGTGCTTCGCATTCGCCTTGTTAGCGTTGTATCCTGATGAACAGGAGAAGCTCTTTGAACATATCAACTCTGTTACCAATGGACGTCTTCCGGTACGTTCCGTTTTTCCATCTGGACTTCATGTATATCATGGCGAATTTCATTTCTGGATTATCTAGACCTATGCGGAGATGCCTCTTTTAACTCGATCTACGGCGTAAGGAACTATGCCTCTAAATTAAGTCGCGTTAACAGAACTTACTTATTCCAGTGTCATCAACGAAACGTTACGAATGTTCCCGCCTGTTCGTCCCCTTCCTTCCAATACTGAGTTGAAGTTCATGATAGCACTGGCTTCACAGGTGTTGGGAATTCCAAAGGTTTCCGCTGAAGACACAGGTCTAATGACCAGTAATATTCATGGAGAGCGGACAACTGTGCCGGTCCCAAAAGGAACGAGGATTATCATTGATACTCCTGGAATTCACTATAATCGTAAGTACTTGGTGGCCTTCACCTGATGTCTGGCTCAAAACGAAATCCTTTCAGCTCGTTACTGGAAAGACCCACATACATTCAACCCTTCGCGTTTCCTCACAGACTGGCCTCGTGATGCTTTTCTGCCTTTTAGTTCCGGTGAGAACTGCCTCCCTCCTGAATCGTTCTCTGTTTGACATCATTATATTAAACATATGTAGGAGCCCGTGCATGCATTGGTCGAAAGTATGCTCTCCAAATCTCTAATCAAAAAGGATTCTGATCATATTTTTTCCTTTGATAGATTCGCCGAGACTGAAGGCATAGCAGCCCTAACTATGCTTGTCTCTCAATTCAAAATAACGATCAAAGAGGAACCACAATTCGCGGCCGAGACGTTTGAGCAAAGGAAAGCAAGGCTTCTGTCTGCGCGTGCTGGTTTGACATTGACGTGCGTCCTTCCGTGGATGGTGGGGGTTGATACTGATGAAATGTTGTCATAGGCCTGTTCGTGTTCCTTTGGTTTTCACCCGTCGTTCATGAGTAGCACATACCTCAGGCCTCAGGGGAGAACTTGGGAGAGCTGGATCTTCAGTGTAGATTGTTCCCAAAGTGTTGTAGTTGCGAAAGATAACTGTACAAGTGTTATGAGAGCAGAGTTTGCCAGTGGAGCCGAAGGTGGGTTGTCACCAGCGTCCAACCGAGCGGTAAACACGGACCACTTACCTAAATCTCATAAATACTTCCTTGTCTTTCGACATACCAGCAACATACACATTCTTTCTTTCTTTCATCTATTCATTCATTCGATCATTTACGTAGTCATTCTTTCTTTCTCTCGTTCAGCCTACCCTTAGTACCAATGATGATTTACGAGACTCATCTCATCGCGCACACTTGAGACCTTGACACTGAATCTCGGTGAGTCGAGAGTCCGAGTCGAGTAGAAGTAATAATGGTCAACCGGTCTCGGCAACGGTACCTACTCATCCAGACACTTAATAACTCATCCGACTCAAACTTTCCATAGAATTGTGAAACCCCCTTTCTCAGGGGGAAGGTTTCAAGGGGGAGTTTCTAGAGAGATCCCTCAACTTACTACGTATTACTGTATGGTTATTGATGCTCCTACATGCATTGTAGAACATCCGAGGTTCCCATGTCGGAGATGAATCCAGAGGTGCTGGACCCATGCCGTGTGAGTCATGTGATCAAACCCCTATAATAAATTGTCAATAATGATACTGCCCTAACCTCCTAACTTCCTAACCTCTAACTGGACTCTAACCAAACTCTAACTGGACCCTAACAAAACCTCTAAATGGACCCTAACAGGAGCAATGTACAAGATTGCTAAAAGGCAGAGGTTAGGGCTGCACGCCGTGACCATACAGTATGGAATGGACAGACCCGTAGTACGGCTGCCGTACCCGTGCCGTCAAGGCTCAGCTTGACCAACTAGACGGACAGTGGATGGGACAATCAATGACCGTCCATTACTGTCGCAAAACAGCCATTGATGGTATTGTACGGTATTGTACGGGTACCAATCCTTATTTTCTCACACCAACACCACCGTCTGTACGAGGTGACTAGTGCCTGCCTGTTTGACATATAAATACAGTTCTGACTTCCTGCCAGGGCCCAGTCGAGAGACAACGATTACGTGAAACGGCAGCAGTAAATTGTTGGAGTTGTTCAACTGTTGTAGCAGTTTTTGCAAGTGAGTAGATGATAGGTTCTTGTGAAGCCAGGCTCAAGTGGACAAGTCTAGGTGTGTCAGGGATCATCTAAGGAAACTTCATGTCAACATACATCATCTATATTACTACTTGGACCGCTTACAGTAAATGTCATTTTTCCAAAGCATCTTATTTCCTTGCATACAACTCAGAATCCAGGACAGGCTCGAACTTGGAAATTTCAAGTTGAGCCGCGACTGAAAATTGAACCAGTGTTGAGCGCTGGGTTGAAAATTTAGTGATTTGTCAGCATATTTCCATTTTTGGCAGGATTCAAGTGCCGTCTGGCCGTCTACCGTACAACGGCCGTCTCCGTACCCATCCCAGCCGTTGGGGTTCTGCCAACCAGACTTGACGGACGGTGGACGGGTGAACCGTACCCGTCCTCTGACTGTCAATTGTACAGCCGTACCCGTCAGATAGTACGGTGTGCAGCCCTAGCAGAGGTTTTGGCAACAAACCAGCCGCCACCAAGCATAGTCGGGCTTTGAATATTGCTAGAAAGGGGGATTTCTAAATAGAATTATCCCCTTGCAATAGGCAAGCATAATTATTTCATAGCTTCTAAAGAGGATAATTCTATTGCCTTTTCCAGAGAAAGGGGGTTTAGTTGCAAAACCCTAATTAATCAGTTTAACGCTAAGCTGTGACTGTCACAATTGCCTTCCTACAACTGCTCCATATAGTACACAGATCTCAGGCTCATCAATAACCAACCAAGATGGCTCACATGCACTAATTACAGTGGATGCATCAGGAATTCATGGGCGTCATCCAATGATCATCATCATGGAAGGTGTGCTGAATTAAAATCATCATGAGTCTTTTCCATCTTGAATGACTTAATATTCTCATAAAGGCACACATATGGTACTAGCACATCGGTAAGTTGATTCTAACCCTTCTTCTTCATGTGACCAAACATTTCTCATACATATATGCGGTCTATTCTGTACCAGCGTCCGGCTCATGGATGGTGAGTAAGTCTCAAATTTGACTATTTCAAGTTGATAATTGGAGATGTATAGCCATGATTGCTTCTCTGCCACCTTTCTGTTACTAGATATCAATCACAAAAGACGGGTCCCAGCACTGGGTCAATTTGCCACTGGTCTGTGGGATTAATAGGTTCAGGATGACAAGGGATTCACAGATATTTACAAAAAATCATGGATTTGATGAGGTAGTATAAAAATTTGCTACATACAGACAATTGACAACCACCGAGATGCGGATGAGAATGGGAGAAACACAGAAATTTCCTTCATTCATGTTGCAACGGTCATTTTCTTACCAGAAAAATCCAGATCTTTGCACAAAAATCCACAGGATGGACAAATCCAACTTGATGTGGACGGGTGACTCTCAGAATCACTGTTGAAATCCATTATTTGCGGCTGAGAGCAGAGTGGATTTTTGCTGGGTGAGCTCTGAGTGGTGTGACATTGTTACATTCCATTATACGTTACTCTGTTCCGGCTCCGTCGGAGCTGTTTCTGGTAGTCCGTTATAAATTGTTGTTGTTGTTGTATATAAACACCAACCAGAGAGCAGTGGACCAGACCTTAGGTCAAGAGACTCCCTGTTGTTCGTTTAGGGAAGGTATAACCTTGACTTTTAACACACAGAGGTAAGGGGAAAGAATAGAGAAGAGAAGGAGGAGGATGAAGGCCTTGGAAGATGAATGAGGTATAAGACGAGGATGAGGATGAGCAAGAGAGAGTCTTCAGTAAGACTATAGCGGTTGAGGGATAGGGGATAGATTGACAGTAAGGGGCAAGAAAAGCGAACTTAAGGGAGGAATTCACTGGAATTCTACTGAGATGATGAAAGTGGGGGGTAAGAATGAATTGAACTGAACTACCTATCCTGGTACAAAAGAGCAGTATTTATACCTAAGGATGAGGCTATGCAATCCTAGTAGTCGCAGTCCAAGTCGTAGCCCAGGTCGCAGACCAGCCAGAAGGAGAACTAGATCGCTCTTACCCCAGAGAACTTCCCTTCCTTACGGACCTCGCTCCCTTGGACTACCTCACCATTGCCCCCACCATCTTTGAACCAATACCCGACCCTCCTCCTCACCTCTTGGTAAGCCCCAGTTGTCTTCCCTACTAACTTAACCTCTGCTGACCTTTCGCGAAAGTCGACCTAAAAGGTATTATTTCGCTTAAACTGACTTCCGTCCACAGACTCAACCGAATCCGTACCAAAGCAAGAGACCTTAATGTCCTCTCCATCTACCTCTCCTCCCTCTTGGTACTACGAGCAAGCAACACCAGCCGAGTCATAAATTCAGCCAGGCCCCCGGAACAACACCCTTGGTAGACTGTTTACGTCGAGGTCTTCCCCCACCCGGAACTCTTCTTCTTCTAGCAGCTCATCGAACCTTTTCCTTCATTAGAAGTATCAATACTGGCCGAAGACAGAAATGAGGCGACAGTGCGTGGTTATAACTAACTCATCGCTACTAACATATATAAAAAAAGAACAATAAAAAAAAAAAACAAAAACAAATATTTTTAACAAAAGAACTTGAAACAAAACACTTTGTCTTCTCATTCTATTGCCTTTCCTCATCTTGTCTTTTCTGTACCTTTCCTTGCCTTTTTCGTTCCTTTCTCGGAAGTTTAAGAAGTTTCTTCGACTTCTCCAGGCCAAAGTAAGCAACAACAACAACAAATAGTTGTGATAGGCTCTACAAGTTTTGAGAGGTACTGCTTCTGGAAGTCCTGTTGATCTGAGTGGTAAGGTATGGGGGTCAGCATGAGGCCTTTGGCCCCTGCCAAAGTTAAAAGTGAAAACCCACCTCACGTGGTTATGACTAACCATCGCACTCTTCTTTCGAATTTTCAGCGGTAGTACTTTTATTCGCCTGAAACTTAAACGAATGGATAAAACCTTCGCCGGGACTTAGCGCAAGGACCAGTTGTTTTGGTAAGCAAGTTGTTATTGGAGGAGTAGCGAGTAGTATAGGAGTTACAGAAGGTGATACAACAGATAGTAAATGTGATAGCTGTACGAGGAATTGTAGATGGTAGGCAAACAGGGAACCGATCACTATGTTGTTTCGCTAGTTAGATGATAAGCGTAGCCAGTAGACGCAAACTAGCATAGAAACCAGGTAGTAAAGTTCTTGCCGGGCAAATACCTGCGTAGTCGATGTAGAGGGTAATACAGTTTCCGAAACAGTAGCAACAACACCGATACCTGGGTGTTCAGAAGCGAAGTCGATAGATAGAACGGTATGGAGCGAGGACCTAGTGAGTCAGGGGATAGGAGTGAGTAAATGGAGAATAGAATAGTAAGTGACGGTTTTGGTAGTAAGTGCGCCATGGACTTCGGAAGGGTGGGAGAAATACTGTTAAATCCTTCAGGTCCTCCTAGTGCTGATTCGTCCTTAACGTCTACTTAGTCGTCGTCTCCTAATAAGAGCGTCACACAGTTCACAATAGTTCCGACGCGCTGTACCCTAGTACCCGTTCATCACAAAAGAGCCCTTGTTCCGACGCGGAAAGTTCACAACTGAGTCCTGGAAAGTGTAAAAACTGTACTGGTGTGCGGATACCTCAACTATATAAAAACGATAACCTGATACATGTGACGGAAGAAAAGAAAAGAGAGCGTGAAACTGTGAAATGTCTAAAAAAATAACAAGGAAGAAGAAAAGGTAACAAGAAAAGAAGAGCGTCGACAGGAGAGAAATAGAAAGAAGGAAACTGTCGCGCATGAAGAAAGAAAAATAACAAAAT
>MU130299.1:236982-392048 GCA_015039465.1 Phlegmacium glaucopus | reverse complement strand
ACCTTCCCTAAACGAACGACAGGGAGTCTCTTGACCTAAGGTCTGGTCCACTGCTCTCTGGTTGGTGTTTATATACAACAACAACAACGATTTATACCGGACCTCTTCCGCTCTCTTGATTCCTTTGCCGTCTCTTTCCTTGCTTTTTCCGTTCCTTTCCATGTCTTTTCCGTTCTACTCCTTTCCGTTATCTTACTCTTCTGTTTCACAAAACAAAGTTCAAGAAAACAATTTTTATAAACAAAACAAAAAATAACAAGAAAAAAATATATACAATTATTTCTACTCTATTGTTTTTTCTACTTCTTCTATGCTCTCTTCCTCCGCTCCTTCCGCCCTCTCCGTCTCCACTTCCAATCCTCCTTCCACCTCCAACTCATCCTCGTCATCCAACTCCTCTTTTTCCGTCTCCTCTAGGAACTCCGTTTCCACCCCCTTCTCCGCTTTTGTCGCATCCCTCCGTTTTATCTCCTCTTCTCTCCTTGCTTCATCCCGTCTATCCTTCTCTATTTCCCATTTCTCCCTTTCTATCTCCCGCCTCATCCATACTTCCATAGCATACTTGATCCCCTCCTGCGTCTCCACCATCTTCCTCAACAATCCGCCAATCATCTCTAACCCCTCTATCAAGAGGTCTGTCCCGTCCACCTCTGGCGCTGTCTCCTTCTTTTTCCCCTTATCCACCCTTCCACTCCATTCCTCCGTCCACTCCTTTGTCTTCCGTTTCCCTCCGACCAAACTACATGCAATCTTGCGTTGGTAGCAGGGCCAGCACCCTGGCCCACTGCTCTTTTTGTAGCACACCTTGTGTGCGTCGTCACACCGGCTGCACACCGGGTTTTTCTTCGTCTTGGTCTAATAGACCTCCTATGTGTTTTCCATTAGTTTTATTCCGTTTCTGTTTTTGAACCACTTACTTTTTCATTTGTTTTCCTTTTTTTCGGGGCACTTGGCCCCAGCTCCATTCTGTTTCCTTCTTCTTCTTCTTCATTGTCGTTGTTGTCCACCGCGATTGCGTCCGCCTTTCTCTTCCTCTGCTCCTCCTCCTGCTGCCTCCATTGCAACTCCTCGTTCTTCCTCTTTTCCGCCTCTACTCTCCGTTTCTCCACCTCTACCCTCTGTCTCTCTGCTTCCACCCTCTGTCTCTCCTCCTCCTCCTCCAGCCTCCGAGCCTCCTCAATCTCGGCTTCTTCTCGCTTCTCCTCCTCCTCCCGTTCTTTCCGTCGACGCTCCTGTGCTTCTTCGAGCCGAGCTTGTTGCGAAGCAGGGGGCAGGGAGGGGCCAGCTTTGTTGTTGGAGTTCATAACATTTTTTTGTCTTAGAGGATGGGGGTTTTGGTAGTTATCCGAAGTGAAGAATCACCACCAGTCTCCAACGGCCTTTATACCACGTCAACCTCGCACGGACCATCACGTGGCCTCGAGGATCTCAGCCTTGACAGGGAGGTACTGTTACATTCCATTATACGTTACTCCGTTCCAGCTCCGTCGGAGCTGTTTCCGGTAGTCCGTACTCCGTACAGTGCCTTCCCTTATATCCCAAACTACTCTTCCTATGTTCAACTCCGAGACTTCTCCGTGTCATTCCGGTTCCTCTGTCTATACTCCAAACCCGTTATCACTTCTTCGCCACTACCACTATTCTTTGTCATCATCTTTCCCATCATCAGTCAGAATACCCGCCATGGATTATTCACCCAAGAATGCAGAACCTTTCCGGGAGCAGAACGCAGCACTTATATTTATCTCTTATATTTCGGTTGCTATTCCTTTATTTATTTAAGTACTAGAAACTTGTATGTTTTCCCTCAGTTTGAATATCAACTTAGTTTCCTCCTCTTGTTCTTCCTCTAAGTCACTGAGGTCTCCCGACTTGTTACTTCTTCTTCCGTTCCGAAATCAGGACACCTTAGGAGCTGGGCGGCACAGCACACATGCTGAGGCCAACGTCCTTTCCGGGTTACTGTTCCGGTTCCGGTTCCGGTTCCGTCCGTTCCGGGGTAACTCTGACGTGACTTCCTTGCTTTAAACTTAACAGACATCCACTTTTGGTAGTGTTGATCCGTCACACTGGGGGTTTCACAACAAGTTAGAGAAACCCTCCCTTTTGGCTGAGAGAGGGGCATTTCACAATAGAATTCTAGCCAACTGCACAAAGGATTTGGCCGAGGTACAAAGAATTAATATTGAAGGGAAGACGATCATCAATCAGTGATGCATGCACTCTGGAATGTATTGTTTCCAGGTACCGTGACAACCCCAAAGTCAAGACAGTCTTTCTTATTTATTTCCCTACTAGTAGAATGCAGCTTCATCCTTGTCAAATGGCACCAAAACCTGTTTCAATTCACAAAAAGCAACTTATTGAAGCCAAAGAACATGCTGCTCAGGTGATGTGTTACATCAGAATCTTCAACGACTCCACCAATATCCTTGCCACCGACCCTGCAAGATAAAATAAATTATTGCATGCCAAACAGCAGGATCCTTCAACAACTGCCATGAATGACATGCACCCACTCTTGTTCAAAGACAGAGTCAATGAAGCATTGGCTGAATACAAACAACATCTTGCTGTAGAGCTGAAAACCTTCAAAGAGTGAGTGGCTTTCAACCTCATCCCGTCCCAGTGCTGAAGCGCTTCAGCCATATACATTGGTTGTGTGTCGCCTTCACCACAAAGCTTTTTTATGAACAAATCAAGCTCAATATGATGCTACAAGCTGATTGGGCATTTGCCCATTTATACTCTATCACTCTGGCTAGGATGTGAGTGGATCTGATTATTATCTTGTTTTCTACCTTGCTGACTCTCCTATCAGGAATATGGAGTACATGAATGAGTCAGGTGTTCAATTGGCATCAGGTCCAATGCCCCCTTCCCTGCCGCCTCCATCTTCCCTGCCGCTGATGTACCTGCAGTGGGGACAGACCGCAAGTAGTATGCAGTTTGTGGGGTTGATGTAGTTCTCTTCAGTAGGTGATAGCGAGGTTTTATGAGGTGCGAAGGTTCGCTTTAAAGTGTGAGATAATGCGCAGAAAAAGCGAAGTGTGCAGGATGATTTTCAAGGGGTGCAAGAGTAGCTCAGTACAATGTTCCAAAGGTGGGATCAAAACTGTGGTAATTCGTCCGTTCTCCCCTGTTATATTGCTTCCCCTTACTTGCTACTGCTAATAATATAGTAACTAGCAAATAGCTAAGTGCAGAAAGGTGAAACAGGAATATAAAATGCAGGTTAAAGTGGAGTCACATGGATCCGGTAATTTGATAATGAAACATAGGAGATAAGAGCCAAATAAAAGGAGACAAGATAAAAATAAAGGTGATGAGTAATACAGTCACCTGAGTGACCTTTGTTGGAGTTGTGTTTAAAGATTGCGAGAACAGCTGGTAACTGCGAATGATAATGTGAATGTTGGTGATGACTGCAAGTATCTGCAATGATCTGTGAGTATTCTGCGATGATCTGCGAGTATGTGCAATGATGTGCAATGATGTGCAATGATGTGCAATGATCTGTGATGATCTGCGATGACCTGTGATGATCTGCAAGTATCCGCAATGATATGTGAGCATCTGCAAGTATACTGCGAAGGTTGTGAAACCGCGAAAATGGTGTGTTTACATCCCTAGACATCTCCTGGGTCCTATCACTGCCTCCATTATCTTCCCTCTCAGAAATGAACTCCCTAGATGATGCAAAGAATCTTGTTCAAGATTTTCAGAAGTTTATGAGTTACTCTTTTTTTCTATCACACCTGGAGGATAGCAACAAATGGAGGGTCGCTAGCGTGAAAATCAGAGGTGATGGTGGTCCACAGTACAGCATTTTCTTCAAGGATATCAACACCAAGATCAAAATGGGAGGAGATGAGATTCTCAAATACTTGATGCAGAGTTGGCAGGTGGTTGTAGGTCCCTAATTCTCACTAAAGTTTTTTTTCTTCTTTTGAATTTGAAGAATACAATACTTTGGACCCTCAAAATATTGTTTTCACCTGTTCCAACATTACACAATTTTCAATGGGATTGAAGTTTACACCAAAGGTGTAGAAATGGGACAGTACCATAATTATATCTAAGCTGATTTCTTACTATCCATCTATTTTTCTCTACTCCCAGGATACCATTCCAGTTTTGTACTCATCCCACCTCCTATGGCTTAATTGTTCTCCTCACAGGCACATTCATTGATACCAGAGCCATCACATCAGAAACTGCCAAGCACTTCTAATCCATATTTGCAAGGGCTCAACTGACCAGGAAATATGTTGGTACTTAGATAAATGGAGCTGATATCGCCAAGATATCACTCAAGTCAAATTGGTGAATGGACCCAAACACGTTGAGGGACAAGGTTACCTTGCTCAAAACGCCCCTCCAACACTACTACAAACCCAACTGCCAATCCACATTCAAGTCATTATCCACCTATCATTCCTCCAGAACATTTAAGTCAGTCAGGCCAGTTTGATGCCGATAACTCAAAGGTTTGGATGTTGTTCAGTTGGTTTCTTTGCTCAAGAAAGACAATAGCATAAAACAGATGGTTTATGATCAAGTTTGTTCTCATAGTTTCAAACTTGTTTTGGGCTAACTTTATCACTTTACACTTTGAAGGTAGTTCAACCCATGAAATTTTGCTACCCCTTATGTTGTGGATTAAAAGAATACTTAGAGACTTAAACATGCTCTAATATTGTTTCTTGCTTTTCTTTGTATTCTGACTCTCAATGAAATGATTGGATAGAGCATCAATGCTCAGGTGATGGATATGTCTCACTCACTACTATATTTCTGCAAAAGAGCGCACCTTGAACATATTAATACTAACTAGATGGCTATAAATTATTGATGCAAAATTGTATGTTGTGTTCAAATAGTTGGCTGTTAATGTCGCACCAGTCCAACCCATCTTGACTTGTTCAGATATTTTGGCAGACAAGATCTGTTTATTCAGTTAATACTTTCATTTTATACCAGAACTTAAGCAATGGTGGTTAAATCTTGGAACTCAGGCTTCAAGAGGCGGGGACTATACTGCACAAAGGTCACTTAGGTCAGTTTCAACCACTTACAATCTCCCATTCTGATGTGGGATGTGCACTAGCCCTAGCCTTGCGGGCATGCTCTTCAAAGTTGTCTACTTCCCCCAGGCAATGCCCATTGGAGATCGCACACTGTGGAAGGTATACTGATTTTGAGGTCCTGACCATCATAGTGATTTATTTTGCTGTCAGAGTGTCATCGCGGTACACCCCTTTCCATCTCAATTATCCTCCAACACCCCTCTTAGACATTGATAACTTAAGCATTATGTTCATTCCTGATTCCTTACCTGATATTGGCTTCAACCCATTGACCCTTTACCCAATCATCAACTCCCCGGCTGCCCCCACTCTCTGTTGGATCCAATTACATCCAAAAGCCACCAGCAACACATTCATGCCTTATTAAGAGGGGAGGAAAGGCAGCCTAACCATTCTGCCAGAGAATACATCAAGATCCCTTTTGAAAATGAAGAACAAGAAGAACTACTCCATGCTATGTCGCCTAAATATGACGGGCTGGTGATACCTAAAGGTTGGTGGATCCTCGAGGTTCTACTATTTTGAGTTCTCCAGCAAGGGTGGGGAAACAATGTTTGGGTGAGCTATTTTTTGTATGTCTGATGTTGTCCTTGAAAATAATTGTCCTGAAACAGTTAGGCCACATCTGGATATACTTTGAACTATTCTGCACCAAAAGTTGACTGGGTTCACAGAAGTGTCAAGTTAAGGATGAACGCTGTGAATAACAAAAACAAAGGTTGGTCTCCTGTAGCCAGACTAACAAGATTTGTAGTCTCTTTTTTCCATTTGTATTGATGATGACCCACTCATCTGAAAACAAAGGTAGCACTGCTCTTGATAGTAAATTCTACAAATGTAACAGTCAATGACAAATTGATTGAGGTCTATGCCTTGATGCGTGTGAGCTCTTTAGCACTTTGATATTTGATAGTGCATGGAAGCTGTTGGAACTTGGCCTTGACAGCCGCTCATTAACTGCTCTAGTGGCCCAGTGCCATTCCTTTGTCCTAGATGGCACTTCGTTGCAATAAATACATATATCCTTCAATCTCTCTATGTTTCTTTTGTGTTCTCTCTCTCTCATTATATCTCACATAGCTTGATAGGTTAGATTTTTATAGTGTTCTCTCAGGCTCTCTCAAAGGTCACTGTAAGGTCAGGCACAAACTCTATTGGAAAGACTGCACATCGTTTTCTGCGGAACCATCATCCATCTTGGCAGTTAATAGACACCAAAGGATCCCCACGAACTCGGAGAGAATCAAAATTTAAAACTTCGCATAAGATGTATGAATTCCATTGGGTATATCTGACATGTCAAGTGTCAAATGTCAGTTGCATTGTTGTCTCCTCGGCTTCAAGGGCTTGGTTTGCCAAAAATAATGTATATTAATAACTATATATAGAAGATATGTACATATGTGGAGGTGATAAGGTTCTGGAGGAACAATACGCCCAAGATGTGCATGATTTTAGCCTAGAACTTCATAAATCATCAAAAATGCATGGTCATCATCCTCATTACTTCTTTCTTAACTCATCTTGGTAAAATATGGACTCTAAAGTACTATACTCTCATAAATTAAATCCTGAACCATAGAGTATAAATATTGTACAATATTTAAATGAATACATCACACAAGTTACGCCTACATGTATCCGTATGTTAGAGTCTGATGTTCTACATTTTGAAATGAACATAGTACTAATATTGGCAATATATCTCTCAGGATGGCTTTCCCACTCTATGTGTACCCATTCCTCCTTGCTGAGCCAGCAGGGACATATGGAATTAGCTATGACATTGCGACAAACCCAACTGAAGCAGACCTCCCATCAGGCTGGCACTCCAAGCGAGGTAAATCAGCAATATCACTTACATAATTTAGCATTTCTAACTCCTGTTAATTAATAACAAGCCATGAACCTGTGCCTTTGGCATGGCTCTGCTCTGCTTCGCCGGCCTACAGCACAGATTCAGGGCTTGCCAGGGGCTTTGCCCCCTGGACCCCTGGCTGCATCACAACAGTAGACACAGTCTTATATCCCAACAGTAAACATAGTCTTATATCCCAATAATGAACACATATTGTCACCTGCCAGTATTCATACCCTCACCCATCCATCTGTCCATCCACCCATCTTCCCCTCCACATGTCTGTCCATTTTCTTGGCTGTCCATGGACCATGGTTAGATTACAAACCAAAATTCCTGAATTCTACATTTTTTACCTGAGATCCCAAAACCATTGTTTTCCATTGGAGACAAATTGGAGTTCTCATATACTGTACTAAACCAAGAGGTCTTTACACTCCCCCACATTGTCCGGCCGGAATTCCGCCGGACTGACCGGAGTCCGGCGGAAGTCCGGCGGACTCCAGCGGACTCCAGAAAAGTCCGGTCAGAGTCCGGTGAGAGTCCGGTGGAAGTCCGGCGGAAGTCCGGTGGAAGTACAAAATATGCCTGTATCCCCTCCTAACCCTCCTAACCTAAGAACGCGCTACCGCGCGGACAGAAAATATCCCCATCCCTAAATATTAATCCTAAGCCCTAAGCCTAAGCCCTAAATCTAAATATAACCCTAAGCCTAACCTCTAAATCTAAATATAACCCTAAATTCCATCAAAAGTCCGGCGGATGTCCGGTGGAAGTCTGCCGGACTGTGACCAGACATACAGTCCAGGCATTTTTCTACTTTCACCGGACTCTGACCGGACTCCGACCGGACTCTCACCGGACTCTCACCGGAATTTTACCAGAATTTTAGTGGAGTCCGCCGGACTTCCGCCAGACTTTTGGCAGTCCGGCGGACTCCGGCCGAACAACGTGGGGGACTGTAAAGTACACTAAACCAACTAACCCTTTGGTCACACATCAAAAAGTGCCCATCCAAAATATTTTTCTTTTCCTACATATTTTGGCCAAATTTTTCAAATTCTTGAACGGTTGGTTGGTTCAGTCAGAAGCAGTGGTATTTCATTTTTACACCCCTCATCTTATTTACTTCACTTATATTTTACTGATGTCTTGTAGTTTTATTGGTCTGCCCACTGACTGTAACATGTTCCCATCTGCCCAACTTTCCATCCATATATCTGCCCATGTTCCCATCTAATTTTTATGTTCCAATCCTCCCACTGTTATGAACTTTATTTCCTTTTTCTTTAACTCCAAACATGATGCTGTTTCATCTACATATGTTATACATCCTCTTTTCATTTCCATTTACACATGTTTACCTTCATCTTTTCATTGTTTCACCTACATGCATGTGACTCATTGTATGAGTCACTTCTATTCTTTACCTATGACTCACCCTTTACATGCAGATGACTCATACTATGCACGACCTCATCTATTTACTATAAATATTGTATTTACTCAACATGTATTCTTTAGCTAGTTCTTGAGAATTGTACCCACTTTCCTCCTTGATCTTCCTCAAACTCTTAAGACAATTCCTCGAGATGCTCTCTTGGTATTCTTCTGAGCACACTTTGAACAACAAATCCATTTAATACAACTGTCTACAGTCAGAGTCATCTGAACCGTTCAAAGTTGTAACACCCACCTCCTTGTCTGTTCATGTTCCCTCCCATCTACACAACCACATGTGCACTATATTTATGTAGTCCTTCTGTTGTATTTATAACCAAAAGTCATGGTGGGGGAAATTTTTAATCATCCATCCATCCACCCACCTGGTCCCAAATAGTTAGTTCTTACTTTTTACTCAAATGCACTCTGTTCATACTCTGTACAAAGGATTGTGATCAAATGTATACATTGAACTGGCACATTGGCTGTTCTAAATCCTACTTCATTACACACACCTGATTTATATTTTTCTCAATTTCACCTATAATGGTTCATTTAATTTAATTTTTCTGATTTTTTTTTTTCAAATTCACATGGTATAGTATTCCACAAACCTCCCTCATGTTACCATTCATCTGCTGAGCCTGTTTTTATTGTAACCATCCTCCAATTTAATTATTTTCACTTGCAGATGACAGCTATTCATTAAAACACAGAAAAGAACAAAAAGTGAAAATAACAGGCTCTGGTCAACACTCCTGTCCATCCACCCATCAGTGTCTTTATTTTTTTAGTAAATACATATTAAAAAAAGTGAAATTAAAACACAGAAATATAACATTATAGTTGTTTCAGAAGAACTACTTAAAAGAACCAAAAAAGTGAAATTTGAAGTCATGTCATGATGTGTGACTTTGGTGACCATGTGCTACCTTTGTCACATATATAAAGAGAGGAAGTGTGTGAATGGCTTAGTCAAATTTATGTAAGCTTATGTAGCGTCCTCTGTTAATATATAAAGATATATAAAGATAGCTAACACTTACTGATGACTCATTGCTCACCTTTGCTTCCATGACTTTCACAGGCACCAATATTCTGATTACTGTTCTAATGACCCTGTCACTGCTATATATACTTATGGCATCATGAGTGGCTTGATCCTTACTCTTGCACTGATGAAGCTTGCTACAACAGTGCTCGGCCTCAAGATGCATTACATCAGCAATATGCACATATATGATATTACACATGAACTTGTTTTGGGTGGATTTTTTGCTCCTTCTCTTCTAGGTCCTGCTCCCAGAGGACCTTGTCAATGCTGCTCTCAATGCTGGTGCAGTTTTGCCTGCCCCCCCTGTTCAGCCTGCTTTAGCTCTTCCTCTTCCTCCTGATACACATCCATCACTTAATGCACTCAACCCAGCACACTGGAGGATATAATAATACAGTAGTCCCAAATCATATTTGTAGAATTTATTCCACCTGTTGATTGCTGCTACAGTTAGACTGTTTAGTATCAAGAGCAGTGCTACTTTGTTATTCATTGCTGGAATGTTAGGCTGCCTTTCTTTCATTTTCAATAAGTTGCAAATGCTTATAGGGATAGGTGCCGCTGGTGGCTTTTGGATGTGATTGGACCCAACAGAGGGTGGGGACGGCTGGGGAGCGACAATTGGGTAAATGTTAGGGGACACTCATTGTGTCCACCTCTAGTATGCTGTTACATTCCATCATACATTACTCTGGTCCAGCTCCGTCGGAGTTGTCTCCGGTAGTCCGTACTCCATACAGTGCTTTCCCTCACATCCCGAACTACTCCTCCTACATTCAACCCCGAGACTTCTCTGTGTCATTCCGGTCCCTCCGTCTATACTCCACACTCATTACCACTTCTTTGCCACTACCACTATTTCTTTGTCATCACGTTCCCACTATCAGTCAGCACACCAGCCATGGATTATTCACCTCAAGAATGCAGGACCTTTCGGGAGCAGAACGCAGCACTTTATATTTATACTTTATATTTCGGTTGCAATTCCTTTTATTATTTAAGTACTCGAACTTGTATGTTTTCCCTCAGTTCGAATATCATCTTAGTTTCCTCCTCTTGTTTGTCCTCTAAGTCACTGAGGTCTTCCGACTTTCCATTCTCTTCCATTCCTGAAATCAGGACATTGTAAGAGCTGGGCGGCACAGCACATACGCTGAGGCTAAAGTCCTTTCCGTTACTTGTTCCGGTGTTACTCCGACGTGACCCCTTGTTTTAAACTTAACATATGCTTAGTATGTCTACTTTCACTTATATCTATGATCATATCCATACCACATTACACCATCCTACACCTTGCATACGCCCCCTTATCATAGTAGTTATGCCCTCCGCCAATGACATCCCTGACTGCAGTCACACGTCAACTTCTATATTTGTTATCTCAACACACCTTCTATCTGTACTAGCTGTATTTAGATGTAGTTACTCTCACACTTGTAGTATATAGGTGTAAGGTGCTTATCTTTGATAAGCACCTTAGTATTCAACTTGATTCCTGGGTCTAACATCCTCTAACAGTAAAGGGTAGATGGGTCAATGCCAATGTTGGGTAAGGCTTCCAAAATGAACATTAATTTTGAAACATTCACAAACCATCCATCAAAGAGGAATGTGTGCAAGCTAGTGTCGATTTATTGCTTACCACTCTGCTGATGTCTAAGGGGGTATAATTAGTAGGTATAATATTAGAGGGTTGAAGATAATGGAATTGATATGGAAATGGGCAAACCACTATGACTCCTCTGACATTAAAATAGATAAGTATGATGGGTGAAGATCTTGAAATTAGTATACAACCTACTGCAAACCAAACTTCCTCTACAACAGTTTCTATATTTTTTGCAGTGGGACTTCCAAGCTGGATTTATTTGTCCCAGAGGATCACTTCAAACCTGGCCCCTCGTTCATCAAGAGATACTGCATGTTGGAAGGTTTGTGTCAAGTAGTGATGTGCCGGGCCTGGCTCAAAGCCGGAAGCCAGGCCAAGCCGAGCCCTTTTAGGCTGGGCCATAAGTGATGGCCCAGGAATGGCTTTGGCCCAGCCCAGGATAGCTCAAAGCCAAAGCTGGCAGCTCAGGCCATGGCTTTAGCACCAAAAATATTGGCCCTTTTTCCGTTAATGCTAATGTACCATACTCCTACCCTTATCCTTACTATATGCACCCTCATATCCTACAGGTTAAATGACGACAATTTATGCCCTTTCATGTACTATATATTATTGAATCCTTAACTAAACATTCTACATATCACCTTTATATCCCTTCTGTACATATTTCAACACACACAGTGTCTCATATGCCATACCTACATCAATTATAGTACTTGATTTTTGTGGATGACCTTCATCTTGCAAACAGAAACCAAATGAAAATGGAAACGACGCAAATGCTGTGTGCAAATGCCTTGCAGGGATTGAAATAGCAATGTGACATGTTGTGACAAACCATTTGAATCTCCTTGATTTTGGGGCTCTCAGACGCAGAATTGCTCTGCTGGTCTTTGTCTTTACCCTTTCCAAAATAAATTTTGAAATACCAGTATATTATATGTCTGAGTACCTACAGACCAAATTTTGAGGTGAGAGAGCAGCTATCCATGGCAGACCATCCAAAATGTTTTTTTTTTGAATCTCCATGATCTTGATAGTAGAATTACTGTCAAAAGCCGTGGCCTGGGCCAAGCTGGCTTTGGGAGCTTTGGCTTGGCCCAGGTTTTTGTGAGGCCAGAGCCGCAGCTTTTGGGCCAAGCCGGGCTGGAACATCACTAGCGTCAAGGTACAAGTTGTGGTGACTGGTAGTGCTTTCATAGTGTGAGGCTGTGAGCGGTCAAAACTGACCCTCACGGAGTATAGGCGTGAGGCTCTTGAGAAACCTTGAGTTCCAAAATTGATCACCATGGCTTAAGTTCTGGTATAAAATGAAAGTATTAACTGAATAAGCAGATCCTTTTCTTTAGATCCAGTATCATTCCCTGCATTTTCTGACGTGCAGGATAGATGGCAAGGCTGGAGGAGGCAGAGACAGAGAAATCTGTCAAGTCTTCGGGGTAGGTAGTAACATTTTGAGGCTGCCTTCCTGTCGGAATTTCACCTGCTACCTTCTTCATCCAACAAACTTGACTCTGAAGAATCTGAGTCCAATGATGAGTCTGACTCTAGCTAGGGTAGCGAAGGTACAGGCATCACTTTGGCTGTTATTTTGGGTGCTTTATCTTCAGTAGAGTCTGATGAAGAAGAATCCAATGAAGATGAGCTGGTTTATGCGGCCCTTCTCTTGCATTTTCTGTTCCTTTTCCTCTACCCAGGAGGCTTTGTTGTAGCAGACAGCATATAATAAGTGGTTCAGAGCACTTTGTCTTGTTGAAATTGAGTGCATTGGTGCCATTATTAATAGCAATCATCACCACAGATGTGCCATGCTAAGCTATGTATGAGCAAGGAAAGAATCTCACATAATGATAGATGAACTCACGGGCATTTGAACTATACAGTGACTGTGACTGTGTAATGAGTCCACATCATCTAGCGTACTTCCTTTAACAGGAACACCAATGACAGGATCGCAGTGACCATGCCTAGTAAATGAGCTGCACCTCCTGCACCAGCTATAATCTTCATAGGCCCTTCGCAGATGCTGAACGTGCATATTCTGCGAGATGGTCAGGGGTGTGGTGAGCTAAGACTTACCCAACTACATAGCTTGCACAACCACTTATGCAGCATAACATAAATTATACTAAGCAGTCATCTGCCTTTTTAGTCCTAGCACTGTACTGTAAGTTGTAACACAAAGATGAGGTACTACATGTGCAGAAACCTGTTTAGCTGGACCATTTTGATTTTTCACCAGCATCAACAGTAAAATCTGGCCAAATACTGGTTAAACACCCCGACTCCAACTGTTGTCCCAGCACATTATTCACCATGCATGCAACGCTCCTGCTTTTTCCTGATTTTTTATGGGTTTCCAACATGCTAGTCTGGTGGATCTGCTAGTGCTGGACTAGGGCCTCTTATAGATTTTTGTTTGAAACTTCCTAAAGGAAATGCAACTCCGACAGCTACTGCAGCCTGCTGTTGGCCTGCTGGTGGTTTCAAAGGCCACTTTGTCAATGGGCAAGAACACATCTGGGTTGATTTGATTGGTGATCTGTTCCTCATCGCTTATACTATCAATTACAATAGTGAGCAGTAGCATTCATTACAATTTTTATGATTTCTGAAAGTTTCCCTGTTTCTTTAGTGCATCTGGGTACGGCTTTCTAAGGGAATGATATTCTGTTCACGTATTGATGCTTTTCAATAGAACATCACAAACAACCATGCACACTAGATGACAGACACATGGGACCTACACATAGATTGTATCAGAACAAAATCTTGTTTTATGGGAATTGTTCTTTTGTGGGCCATAGCCGATTCTGGTATCCAGGGCAACAAAGCTCCAGATCCTCACTGCGCCTCGTTTTTCCCATGTAAGCTGGTGGAATATTTTATCTACCAAGATTTCCCATTCCATGACTGTCATATCAACCTCAATGCATCTTCCTTGACTTCCCTATCTCTTGTCTCTGGACCTAATGGCTACTGCTTTCAAATGCTCCAGCTTATATATTCTAAGGCTTTTAAAAATACTAGACATGTGGACTACCGTTGCTGAGAAGGACATGGTCTTAGTAGCATTGACAGTGAAACTTCCACTTCCTTTCCCTTCTTGTCACTTGGGGTCCCATTACATTGTGATGTCCCATATTTTTAACACGTACCTATTACTGTGACATTATATATGTATCCCATATGCTTATTCTGTGATGCGTCTTGTTCTGTTTGTCGCACTTTCCATGGTAAAGCTTGCATTTACAGATGGCATAGGCACGCCTGTGCTTTGTACCATGTCCACCATCAATGCAGGTGGGCTGCATTGTGAAATAGGTGAAGACTACTGCTCAGTACTGGGGAGTATCACCAACTTCTCGAGGAACCTTTTGTGTGTGGATTCAAACTTGCTAAGCTCTGTGCTACTCTGGATGGACAACAAGATTTCATTCAATGTGAATTACCAGGATTTCCTTCTAGCTAGCACTATGCTCCGCTTGAATTCTGACACTCAGGCTCATCCAGATCTTGCTGGATATGTCATATTCAATCATCCAATATTCTGTGCCTCATGGTGAGTTTGTTCACGTCAACTTTGAAACATTGATTTTAATATGCCTCAGGTATATCAAGAGCATCCTTGACACCAAAATCCTTCATTCACTTATACTTGGTGTGCGTGGGACATCTGAGTCATGTTGGCTGCATAAACAATGGTAAAGAATGGGAGTTCTGAGTTATGACTTCCCTCACTTTTGACAATGGATATATTAAGCTTGATACAATCTATGCCGCTGGTGCTTTCTTACAATCCCAATTTGATCCCTATACTAAGCCCATACATTTTGATGTTGATTCAAAGCTTGCCCTCTCCTGGTGCTCCATCACAGGGGAAGAGTTCTACCAAGCCATTCCATTGATATGTGGATACTGACAATTTCTTTAGTTATATTAAGTAGATTCATAAACTATCTGATGATAACAGCTGGGGTGGATCTGCATACCTCATCAAGTTCAAAATCCCAGAAAATGATGGCAACATCTACAACAACAGTTATGTCAGACTTGTTCTCTGAAGATGTTAATGTACAAGATCATATTGATTTCAATGACACCGTCTTTGCTTGGTCCAAAGAAGCCAGGGATGGATTCCTAACCTTGTTGTCTTTCTGTATCATGATATCGTTGTGGGGGCAGGTTCAAATGATTCAAGTCAAATAAAAACTTCTACATTAAATATCTGTCTAATTGTTGAGAACATAACCAATTTTGGCCTTCTCTGCCATTGTGGAAGGCAAGCCTGGACCAGCCTTGTCATTGAGATCCTCCATCTCAATCATGGACAGTTCCAAGATGCTACATACCCAGTTCTCCTTGCAAAGTCCATCTACTGCACGCCCTGCATCAGAGGGCAAAGCCAAAAGGTGCTGTTCCTTCCAAGTTGCAATTTTATTTGCTCCACCATCCCAGTAGATTGTAAATTCATCATGTGGATTGGTTCTAAGCGCAATTTCACAGGTGGGTTAGGTGAATTTGAGTAAATAATGACTCGGAGGAAGGACTTACATATGAGCTTGTGGGTCAATCAAACACATTATGTTCTTTCGATCGTGAATGCCTATAGTCAATAAATTATCATATTATTTCATATAGTTATTAGTAAATACTGCTTTATGACATTAAACGGTGAATTACAGACCTTGCATGTCACAAAAAAGAAGCTGCTCTCATGAATATGCCCAGGCAAAGTGGACAAAGGCATGTATTGCCTGTGTCAAATTGTCATTTGCAGGGCCAAGGTTGTCGCTTCCTGTGAATTTTTGGATTGGATCATCAAAATGTCCACAAGGGAGCAACAGTGTTGCAAGAAAGCTGAGATAGGGTATAGTGCGGCACCCTGAGGCTGAGAGTGGCTCAATTTCTCCATAGAACAAATCTTTGAAGTTGAAATATAATTCTAGGAGAAATTGATTATAATTTAGTGTCATCATTGTGCTGAAAATTCAAAATAACATACAGGGAACCCCTTCAATACCAGCATCTTGAATGAATTCATCAAACTTTTGTTTTATCCCATCACATTGCGCCAAAAGCTTGAACTTGGTGATCAAGACTTCTCGGACTGCCAGAAAGGACATATTGTCATCGAAGGGTTGAGTAACGACATATTCCTTATTGTTATTCAGGAAATTCAGTTGGATCAACGCAATCAGAAAAAGAAACTCACATAAATACCCAGCTTGGTAAACCCATGGCCAATAAAGCCAGTCTTGTAATGCTTCTTTTCCTTTGACAATTTCTCTCCTTCTAACCAGTGTTCCACAATTGCAATTGTTTCCAGCTGGTCTAACCTCAATATTTTTACATCTCCACTTGGTTGATATTTGGCTGTCAAACATGTAAATCTGTAGTCAGTGAGCGAAACCTCACATGACCATCGAGACGAGGTGACACTGGAGATCTGAAATGCACTTTTCAATGTACGAGACTGATGGGAAGAAGATGCTTGAGCTGAAAAAGCTGGGAAGAACTCCCAGTCATGGGCCGCATAACACTTGCAGGGAGACCAGGCTCTCAAAACCCAGGTGTAGCTTGTGAAATGATGTCTCAAGCTGAAGCCTGAGCTGGGGTGTTGGGGCATTTCAAAGTAAGATTTAAGGCAGAATCAGCACATTTTCTCTTTGAGGCCAATGCTGTTGATGGTCTGGCTGAAAATACAAGCTGTCGACTGAACAAGGAGCTACTGTTGCCTACTAACTTGTCTTAAAATTCAGTATCAGGCTAGTAAAATAAAGGCTTTAGGTATCGTTCATGTAGAATGGAATTATGCTCACTATTAATGCTGCATCAACAACGAAACAAATGTTGAGGATTCCAGCTTGAAGGGATGCATTCGTGCCCAACCTCTTGGATACAAACTCCTTTAGCCATGTGCCAGCTGTTGCCGAATCAAGTTGCTCATCTGCTTGAAGATACTTGATAGATATACCAACTTTGGTGTTTTGCTGAACAAAGAGCTTGATTTGAGACCTTCAAATTTTATTAGGTGATATCACTGAAAAAAAGGTTATAAATTACATACCAAAGAATGTCATATTCAACTTTGAGCAGATTTTTGAAGTCACTATTTAAACGCTCAAGTAGATCTTCAAGAACTCTTCTCATTGGCTTTGAAGCTTCATACACCCAGGAGCAATGAATTTGGTTTACCTAGAATGTCAAAATCAATATCAAAAGGAATGAGTTAAGCTTTAATAAGGCCAGACCTGTTTTGGTTTTTCCTCAATACCCCAACATTTCCAGAGTATGATCAAAAACTTGGGGCCTGTCATCAACTGTTGTTGAACCCAATCGGCTTTCTTATCTTTCTGCTCAGCAAGAATACTGCCACCTCCCAACTTTCAGAGGTTCTTGAAGTGTGCTAATCCTACAGGTTCTGACTTTGTGCTTCCTCTATGGACCTGAACTCCAATCCTGGATTCAGATGCGGTTTTTTGATGAGCAACTGCAGTACTCAGTATAGAATTTGTGGTAGAACTTAGGTTGGAAAAAATGCTAGGACACCCAGCACCAGAGACAGTGTCACTGGTTAATAGCTCCATGATTCTTGATTTTCCCATGAATTCCTGAGGTATAGCACTTGCCAACCCTATCTGACTCATAAGTCAAGAGCTGGTAATAATCTCAATGTTTGAAACTCACGGTAAAAATCAATGCACCCATTGTGTTAGGGGACACCCGACTTTAACCCAAACCTCAACCTCAGAATCATACACCCCGCCTTTCCGACGACCTCCGACCTTCTGTCCAATTCCGCTTCTGTCACCACTTTACTCTGGAACCCTGTAGTTCCGCTCCGACTTCCGATCCTCCGTTTCACTCCATCTTTTATTTCTATTTTTCACATCACACCACTTCTTATTTAATTAATTAATTATTATCATATCATTCCTTTATTTATTTTATATCTCTGTTATGTCCATATTTAGTACTTAAACACCCCTAGCCTAGCAGGGATCCCCATCCTTTCCTCTTTGGATCCCCTGCTAGGTAAGTCACTTGTAGATACCTTTTCTGAAATATTATTAACTTTGGATCCCCTGCTAGCTTGACTAAGTCAGCATTGCAGTTGCCCTAACACATTGCACAACCTGGATAAGCCATTTGACATGACACCACATCCAGCACATTGTGGTTATGACTAAGATAATTAACCTCAGGTTCCAAATGTTGAAATATTTCGTTCTAATCATGTCATATCACATCATATCACATCATCATTAGTACTGAATACCTAACCTTTAGCATAAATCTCTCATAGCTACATAGCCACAATTGAATGTGTATAAGTAGTAGAACCGATTGAGGTGAAACCTTATCAGTTTATACCAATTCACTGGGTATTCGCCTACACAGAGCTTATTGACTAAGTATCTTAATCATCCTCTGTTTGTGATCTATAAACCAACATCCGATATTTCCAACACCAAATAACTTTAAAAAAGGTTAAAACATACATTTAAGGATTCTATCTCGGGTGCACTAAGACCAGGCCTTCGAGCAAGACATTTGCTACACCTGTTAGAATCAATATGGGGGAAACTTTGCTCACAACCCATGCAAACAACCATGGCCGGAACCTCAGTAAAGGGGAAGGGTTAGTCCAAGTACAAGGGGGGGATAACTGAAGCCTTGAAAAAAGCACACACATTTTAGGGTGTGTTAGGGGACACCCAATGATACGGTGTGAATGTGTATAGGCACGGATATGCACATTTTTCCGGAAATTCCCTAATTAATTAATTATAAACTAAACAAAGATGCAAGCTGATACAGTAGAGAATTATTGGTACTGACTATACCAAGTGATTAAAATATATATTGCAATGAAATAATTCATAACACAGGGCTGGAGATATTTATGATGTGGCTACATCTAATTATCATACTGTCCAATACTCAGAAGTTCCTGGCTAAAACCATAAATACCATGCAAGCCATAAGGGAATATATTGCAATTTATATAATTATTAAGTCTACAATACAGTGGGGAAATTATCTATGCATTAAAACCCTATGTCTAGAGGTGGAAGACAAAGACTTGTACTTTAGCCAAAGTATAGTCACAAGAGTTACAAAAGTCACAAGTGTTACAAAAAGAATACACAAGTAAATAAAGAGAGCTGGGCTACTGGATGCAAACCCAAAAGGGATATTTGCGGAACGGTTACAAATAATTAGCCGGAATAACAATAAGAACAATAATGGGTTGTGGAGGGACCAATAACGGGTCACAGCAAACCCAAAACAAATACACAAAAGAGTTTATTGTTTTATTTTGTATAAGTAGAGTACAACAACTTGTAAATAAATTATCGGATTGTAGCTTTCTTACCCCCACCAATATCAGTTGGTGTTTAAGAAATAAAGTAACAAGCCTTTCAAATCAACAACAAAAGAAAGAATATTATTATTAAGTGTATTGGTTACACTATTGGTTATCAAAGTTAGTCTTCGAAATTTGGACAAATATACAAAGTTATTCACAACTTAAAGTGAAATCATTATTGTGGGAATCAATAAATAAATCGGAATGGCTATACTTCTTAGGAAGCCCGATTACAATTCAAGACTTATATTGGTGTATTTATACACTTATATCATAGTCAACCTATCACTGACTTCAACCTAAACCTCAACCTTAGAATCATACAGCCCGCCTTTTTAATGACCTCTGACCTTCCGTCCAACTCTGCTTCCGTCACCGGTTTACTCTGAGACTCTGTAACTCCAATCCAACTCTGATCCTCCGGTTCGTTCTGTTTTTTATTTTTATTTTTCACATCACACCACTTCTTAATTAATTAATTAATTATTATTGTATCATTTCTTTGTTTATTTTATATCTCTGTTATGTCCATATTAGTACTTAAACACCCCACAGCCTAGCAGGGATCCCCATCCTTTCCTCTTTGGATCCCCTGCTAGGTGAGTCACTTGTAGATATCCCTTTGAAATATTATTACCTTTGGATCCCCTGCTAGCTTGACTAAGTCAGCATCGCAGTTGCCCTAACAGGGTGTCCTTCAGGGGAAGAACATACATATCAAAGAACCAGTGATAGGACAGTGTAAATTAACAGGTGTTCCTTGCAAAGAGTGGATGTAAAATAACATCAGAAGACTTGCATTGTAATTACTAAAGGCCAACTTTTAGCAAATGAAAATGGAGTACATTCAAGGGCATAAAAAAGGTAGCATAGCACTAAAGATGTTCCATACATTGCAAAGGGAGGGGTCCTGGATATGAAGGGATTGATAAATGGTGTCAGCCACTTGTTCAAATTCAACAGTGACAAGGGGAAAGTGGAATATATCTTCCTCCTCACTAATGATGCTCTTGAGCTCCTGAATGACATCCATGTCAACCTCAAGAAGGCACTGCCATCCACCCCATGTGTGTGGAAGGCTATAAGCCTTGTTACAAGACATCCTGGAAGGTCCAGCTTTCATGTGGTCAAGGCGAGACTTATACAAATTTTGGCTTTCCATAAACTCCTTAGCCAGCTTATGGAGGAGCTTTGGCCAAAGCCATTGGCATAGTTTCCTAGTTTCACATAATTAATGAGAATAGAATGGCGGTCCAAAAAAGAAGTTCAACATATGCATGCTCAGGAATGTGAGAAAGATAGACCCCATCTCCTTCACCCTGCTTGAAACAAATGACCACACTATCACCAAATTCCAAGCAAAAATGCAGCCAAGAGCATTCAACAGCAATATTATGAACACTCCTTACATATACATGGGCTGGTGTCTCTGTGCTGTTGATATCGGGATGAAAGGAGTCACTTAAATAGAAAAATATGAGATGTTTCCATGACCAGTCCTCATTGCTCAACACAACTCACCATAATGCCTTGGCCATTCCATGAAGTTGTGTTGTCTCTGACCCACAATCTGTGGTAGTCTGAAGTGGCATTCCTGCAGGTGAGTTAGCAAGGGCAATTCATGCAGTTTATTGAAGAGACATACCACCAGCAGCTTCAATGGTACAAAGAAATAAATATAGGATAGTGTGACCCATACGATTACTCGGAACCACATAAATATCCAACCACCTTCCAGTTGCATCATCAACAATTGCCCATATCGGAAACCCAATCCCATAGAGCTTGTCGTGTCCGTCTGCTGACCACCGCTCATTGATTCTGATGGGGACTTTTGGCTCCCGATGAATTTTTTTAGAGGTAGGGTCACATTTGGAAAAGCCAGCAGAGTCGTGGATCTGCATAGTCTCCATGACAAAGTCACGGGTAAGGTGGTGACCAGTCCTCCCTGCAAGTTTGTGGCGGATCATTCAAGGACCCTGGTGTCGTGCAGGATCATGGTCCATTTGATCCAGGACAAGTTGCTCTGCCTCTGTGGGATCAAGCATTTTCATAGTTTTTTGGCTACCAGTAAGCCCAAGTTGCTGCCAGTGTTTTTTTACAGTCCGTGGTCTAACAAGGAAAGAAGAATTAGTCAGTAGGAGCACACCATGCACAGAGATTGATCTTACTTCATGTTGATACCGTGGTCAGCCAGGAGCAGCTCAGATATTCTTTGATTATTGGTAATTAGCCCTTGATGATATTTTTCAAGAGTCTCCCGGAGCAACAGGCTATCAACGGTCACTACATTGGAATAAAATGAGTAACAGAATGATTGGGATTAGGAAATTCCACTCACAAACAGGGCCATATTGGTTCTTGCCCTCCGGATTTCTGTTATGCACACTTGACAACGCCATTTTACTGGCAGTGACCAGAAGCTGGGATGAGAATAAATTTAGAGAGGATATTGTGGCAGAAAAAAAAAATAGTGGATAAGTAAAGGACTTACTAGTACAGAGGTTCAAACATCAGACTCCGACTCTCCAAGTCACTGACAGATGTGGCAGATGTAGAAGGAGAATGCGCTGTCAAAATTTGGTGAGTCCAGACTCCAGATAAGTCACAAATGAACTAGAGAATGTATCTATTAGAATCCAACTGAGCAGCAGCCCAGGTTTATTATTCACACTACTTTTTGCAGGACAACTTTGGAGTGATGTCAAATGTGGTGTGATGTCATAATTTTACGAGTACGGTTGATCCCGTGCTTGGCATAGACAATTTTGCATCAGTATGCAAAGTTCAAATAAACAAAAGAGGCCGTGGTTTGAGAAAGCAAGGATGTCGACGGTTGTGCTGGAAAGAGTTAAATACAGTATGTTGCCAACTTCCCACATGCCAGTGTTACCTGCACCGGGCTCACGTGAATGTGCATAAAATATTAAAACACATAACAACTCAAATTTCAATGCACATTCACATAAATACACTTAGTGTAACAAGGGCCTTTGTGGACTTCACATCCAATAATGCTAATAGTCCATACATACTACTGTGGGACAAGATCAAGACTACATGACGACTGGAAAACAATGGAAAACATTCGGAAACATATATTGGGTCGGCAATGTCACATATACTAATATCCAGACAAATGTACATAAGGTAGATGTCATGCAAATACAGCAAGGTCATGTGCTGTGACTACTTGTGACACAGCCCTTTGAATATATCAGGAAATTAATTTTAAATGCTTGGTTATCGCGGCTCACAAGTAAAATCAAGGAATCCGTTCAATAGGAACTCTTCACATTATCACTCTTAATATGCCTGCAAATTTTCGTGCTTATCGGAAGGCTTGATCATGAGGAATTTCCCTCGGAATGTCAAACAATAGCAGCAACTGCCTAACTACCCACACAATGCTTTTGGTATATCATTGCTCCTGCTGTCCATTTGGGATATTATGTAGCAGTTTTGGTGGGTTTTAAAAGATTTAAGATGTACAATCTCGTCATCAGATGTTCTCCCATCCAATAAATCTGATTCTGCTGGGGTGGATTTCCACCTTTTGTCTGGTAATGACCCTCTCGTAACTTGTAAGTTTCCTATACATGATTTACAGGCTTTTTGCTTCTGTCCCATAGCTGGAGGTGGGGTCGATGAGTGTCTTCAAAGAGATAATTAGTGCAATCTCTCAAGTACTGAGTCTTATTGTGGAAATTCCATCTTTACCTCTGGGACTAAAATAAAACTACAAAGGAATTTCGCTAACTAGAACTATTTTCTACAATTGCTATTGACCCAATCTTTAATAACTCATTGATGAAGGTGTTTAAAGTGGCTTTCAGTCATATTGACTGCAAAATTGCCTTTTTAGAATGTGTCACACTGTGTGCACATGACCTTGCTGTATTTGCACGACATCTACCTTACCATTAGCCTCGCTAGCCAGTTGTGATTGCATGTAGTAGCACGCTGACGTTCACTCTGATGTAACACCTGGTTCCTGTTGCGGATGTGATACCAAGATCCAACAATTGTTGGGAAATTTCAGAGTCCGATAGGGTGCCGGTTGAATGCCAGCAGCCTTTGGTGCCGCAGAGCCCCTATCCTAGGCAGAGGCTTATCTCGAGGGGAAATAGGTAACTTGAACGAACAAATACTTTTCACCTTGAGTTACTGTCATGTTATGGAGCAGAGTCCAGGCCCTTCTGAGGGCAGTGGAAATCATCACACGCTTCATGTACTATATGCATCAGCAAACTCTGGAGTCACCTACTACAGTCTACAGCAGTGCTGTGCAGAGCCTGTAGTTGACTGTAGTAGCTGTAGTAGCTGTAGAGAAGGTATATCTTCTGCACAGTGCTGTGCAGTCTCCTTGTAGTCTCCTTGTAGTCTCCTTGTAGTATACAGGTAGTCTCCTTGTAGTCTACAGGTAGTCTCCTTGTAGTCTACTGTAGTCTCCTTGTAGCATCAGTAAAATAACACTGGACTAGTGCCTCAATTTTCACTGGTAATAGACAATCCAAGTTATTATTAACAGTACACAAGTTACAAAAAGTCATGTACTCGCGACTATACTACCATAGTACCACCATTACCATTGATGAGAATAAATAAATTGAAATAACTATCCCCCCCAGCAATACATACAACCACAATGATGTACACCTCACCATATGTCATCGTCATATGTCGTACATGTCATCATACATCATCCCCGTCAGGTCACATTGTATGTCGTCATCACATTGTATGTTGTCGTTGCATTGTATGTCATCGTTGCATTGTATGTATTGTATGTCATCATCACGCGTTGTACATCATCATCATGTTGTATGTCGTCGTCACAGCATATGTCATTGTGGTGGGTTGTTGTCAGCTGTTTGTCGTGGTCATTCAAAGCTATTAAGCAAAAGATTAGTATAGTGAAATAGAACAAAAGTAAAATAAAAAAACCCCCTAGCGAGGGGGTTAGAGCCGTCGTTGCTGTCGTGTCATTGTCAATCAAAGCTAATAATCATCAAGAGGTTAGTATAGTGAAATTTAAATTTAAAAAAACCCCTAGCAAGGGGGGTAGAGTCGTTGTTGTCGTTGGTCATTCGAAGCTAATAAGAAAGAGATTAGTATAGTGAAATAAAATAGAAATAAAATAAAAAAATCCCTAGCAAGGGGGTAGAGCCATCATGGCCGTCGTCGTTAGCCATGTCGTCGTTCTCGCTAGTCATCGTGTATAGTGAAATAAAACAAAAACAAAAACAAAATAGAAATAAATAAAAAACCCCTAGCAAGGGGGTGGCCATCGTCGTTAGCTGTGTCGTCGTTCTTGCTAGTCGTCGGCTAGTCAACATTGTTAGTTCGTCTACGAGTACAAACTGCTCCGAGTTACAGGATCGTATGTGTCGATCGAGATGAGTCCTGCGAGTGAATGTCACAGGACACATCGAGCAAGCCGTATAGTGAAATAAAACAAAAACAAAAACCCCTAGCAAGGGGGGTAGAGCCGTCGTCGCTGGCGTTGGGATTGTATGTGTCAATCGAGATGAGTCCTGCGAGTGAATGTCACAGGACACATCAAGCAAGCCATATAGTGAAATAAAACAAAAACAAAAAAAAAACCCCTAGCAAGGGGGGTAGAGCCGTTGTTGCTGGTGTTGTTAGCCATGTTGTCGTTGTCATTGTTGTTGTTAGTCATTAGTTGTCGTTCTCGCTAGTAATTAAAAGATTAATATAGTAAAATAAAAAATAAGATGAAGACATACCACCCCTCCAGTGAGAGGTGTAGAGCTGGCATCGTTGTCGACGTTGTCATCCATTGCCACCTGTCCTCGCCATCATTCCATTCCAGCCGTCCATCATCATTCTCGTGCCCATTTGGTGTCGTGGTTGTGAGTGGAGGTTGTGCAGCAGCGGTTGTGAGGCGGCGGTTGTGATGGTGGTAGTAAATGTTGAACTTGAACGTACACATTTGATGTGGTGCACAGACCACGTTTAGGGCTGGTCTGTTGAACTTGGAAAGAAGAAATAAAGATTGGTAAATAAGTGAAAATAAAAAGAACTACATATTTCCTACAGAAATGCTACATGGCTCTACAGAAATGCTACCAATATCTATGTATCTGTGGGAAATACGGAGTTGCTATGATGTCTACAGGGACTATGGCAATTTCCGGAGTTTGCTGATGTGGTTTAACACCCTATGGATTACTACCTCCCAACCAAGAAGCTGCCGGGCAAGCTGTTGGTCATGGCCCATCTGGACTGCTCAGGCCAGGTCTTGGGCTGAAAGGCATGGGCACCCGAACGTCGAGACGAGAGCGAAAACACAGAACTATCGATGTTCATTTATCTGATCTTGACGCATCATGTGGCGCCGATGGTCGGCAGCCTTTCGGAGTTTATATTTTACAACAATTGTTGGATCCCGGTATCAGAACCATAACAGGTACCAGGCTACCTTACCATGAGGTTGAGTGTGACAACAATATACTGTGGGGGTTACAAGACCCCAAGCTTAGGTGTCAAACAGTGGATCTATATCCAAATGTAGACCATGTCCTTCTCGGCAACGGTAAGTGGACGAGAGATAGTTTACAGCCATCAAGGAATCTTTCAAATTCGGCAGTCGATGGAGATCGAATGCTGCTAAAAGTGGATCCAGAGCGAGTAGGGTGGCATGGAGAAGGTGGTAAATCTTTCTCAATGGGAATAGATTCCTGATAGTAATGGCGTTGTCGTTGCATAAATGGCGGGAGTGACCACAATCGACACGCACACTCAGGCACGAAGTGCTGATCTCCCATCAAATTGGATGCCGTAGCTCGCCATCGACTTATTTTTGATACTCCGGCCACTCTGCCGGTTAGGTGCCGCTGGGGTTTGGGTTGGCCTAGTAATTTGGTTAGGATCACGGTTAGCGTTAGGGGTTCGTGTTAGGGTTTTTTCTCAGGTTAGTGGTAGGCTTAGGGATCAGGTATATATCCTTTTCGCGCAGTAGCGCGGTCTTGGGTAGGTGGTTAGGTAGTTAGAACTCCGGCTGCCGTGAGGCAGCCGAAGGACGGTGTGTCGCGTCTCACAACTTCTCCATTCGGGGGGTGTGTTGATTGTGGTACATCCTCAATAAATGGTCCATCCTGATTCCTGAACCTTGAGCTTTGTCAAAGAACCCCATGGATGGGAGGTACCGCAAGCGCCGCCCTCTTTCGCCCGAGATACCGTATGTTTCTCTTTATCACTTGCGGTATTTTTCTGTCGCGAATGATCCGCGGTTGCGCTGCCAGTATCGTTATATTGGGCATTGTGGTGACCCCACACGATCATGTTTAGTTATATTTATTGGGAGATAAACACTTGTGTGTTCTAGATAGTACTGTTAAGTGGAACTTCATGCCATACCTTGGCAAGTGTAGATTCAGAGCTCCAACAAGACTGCAGCTATAAGTAAAGGAAAATGTATCATTAAGAACTATGTGTGACCAGATTTTGTGACCGATTCTGTGATAAAACATTGCCTGACTGTCGCCGACTCTCATGTACTACATCATGTAAACCGTATGTGCGCGTGTACGGGTCGGCATAAACCGTATGTGTACGTTTGCGGTCGGCAGCCCTACGATGCATATATAACTCGCCTATCTACGGGCTTTTCTCAAAACGCTGATAATGCAAGGAATTACGCTATTGGTATTGACTTTCGCCGTGCTTTACCTCGGTCGCAAGCTTTTTTCTTTCGTAAAGGCACTCCAAGCGATCCAGTATGTTAATCATCCATTCGTGGCAGTTTTTACTTAGTACGACATCCTTAGGCACCACCCAGGGAAACGTACTCTCATATCACCGACCACCTTTCTAGGTAACACTCTACCGAAAATACCAGGGGTTAGTTTAGGAAGACATCATTTATTCGCCGAAAAACATAAGTGTGAGTCCCTAATTCTTGTTCCCACCCGTGTGTCGCTTAAGAGCATGTTCTATCGAAAGTTTTCGAATCGGCCGGTTGGGACATCTGTACATTGGTGGGTCTGATGATGCCAGTATCAATCGATACTCTCTTCTGAAGTTAGAATTCTCCAGGTAAGTGTACTCCCAAAGAGTAGAACAACTTTGTTACTCGCCGATGCGGCGGCCATAAAAGTGAGTTTTAGGGAGAGGCCTTTTTTGAAGGACATTATAACTTTGCTACTCAGGAAGTCATCTCCTCGCGTGCTCGCTTTCCGAAGCCAGTTGAACACTATGAAGCTCTATCTTTCTATGGTCCCAATATTGTCGTTTCGGAAGGTGAGGAATGGAAAAAATATAGAAAAATTTCAGCCCCTGCTTTTTCCGATGTGAGCCCTCTCTACTTGTGTTCCAGATCTTGATATCTCACTTGGGCATGATATGCTTTTCCTTAGCGCAACAACAAGCTAGTTTGGGAGGAGACCGTAAAAATCATGCAGGGCCTTTTCAACGATTTGTGGAAGGATCAAGACATTATCTCCGTGGACCATTGTCTTGACATCACACTACCTGTATGCTTTCTTCTTCTTGCAACTTCCTTCGCTCCTTACCCGTTGCTCTACAGATTGCACTTTTCGTTATCGGGACTGCAGGTATGTGCAACTCGTTACATTTTTCATCTTTAACAAATCCTTTTTGGCATATTTTCCTAAGGATTTGGAAGAAGCGTTTCATGGAAAGAGGAAGACACCATTATTCCTCCTGGCCATACGATGTCTTACAAAGAGGCTTTACACGTCGTTACCACCGATTTCATTATTAAGCTGTTGGTTCCCGGTTGGGCGTTGGGCCTGACGGCCCGGCTGCAGAAAGTCAAGCTTGGGTTCGAAGAGCTGCATGTACGTCGCCAAACAAAAGACGCCCCACGCTGTTTGTTCTTTTCTGAGGTAATCGCATCCGTAGACGTATGTGGCGGAAATGATACACGAGCGTGAATCGGCGGTTGAAAAGGCGGAGCGGCATGATCTATTCAGCAGTTTGTTGCAAGCAAACGATCATAACTCCGGCCTAACAACTCTGAGCGAGGATGAGCTTATAGGTATGTCTATATATATATATATCTTGCATTTTTCAACTAATGGATTTCCTATAGCCAATATTTATATTTTCCTCGTTGCTGGACATGAGGTTTGTAACCCATACTTTCCCTACACTTTTTTTGTTGACTATCTAATTATGTAGACGACGGCACATACTTTGTGCTTCACATTTGCCTTGCTAGCGTTGTATCCTGATGAACAGGAGAAGCTCTTTGAACATATCCAGTCTGTTACCAATGGCCGTCCTCCGGTATGTTCCGTTTTCTACCTGGACTTCTTGTATATCATGGCGAGTTTCATTTTTGGATTATCTAGACCTATGCGGAGATGCCTCTTTTAACTCAATCTATGGCGTAAGGAACTATGCCTCTAAAATTAATCGACGTTTGCGTTAACAGGACTTTCTTGTTCCAGTGTCCTCAACGAAACCTTACGACTGTTCCCGCCTGTTCGTCCCCCTTCCTTCCAATATTTAGTTGAAGCTCATGGTAGTCTGACTTCACAGGTGTTGGGAGTTCCAAAGGTTTCCGCTGAAGACACAAGTCTAATGACCAGTAATATTCATGGAGAGCAGACAACTGTGCCGGTTCCAAAAGGAACGGTGATTGTCATTGATGTTCCCGGAATTCACTATAATCGTAAGTACTTGGTGCCTGATGTCTGGCTCACCCTTTTCTTAAAACAAAATACTTTTCAGCTCGTTACTGGAAAGACCCACATACATTCAACCCTTCGCGTTTCCTCGTAGACTGGCCTCGTGATGCTTTTCTGCCTTTTAGTTCTGGTGAGAACTGCCTTCCTCCCGAATCCTTTTTTGTTTGACATTTTTATATTAAACGTATGCAGGAGCCCGTGCATGCATTGGTCGAAAGTAGGCTTTTCAAATCTCCAATCAAAAAGGATTCTTCTGATCACATTTTTTCCCCGGATAGATTCGCCGAGACTGAAGGCATAGCAGTCCTATCTATGCTTGTCTCTCAATTTAAAATAACGATCAAAGAGGAACCACAATTCGTGGCGGAGACGTTGGAGCAAAGGAAAACGAGAATTCTATCTGCGCGGGCTGGTTTGACATTGACGTGCGTCTTTCCGTGGATGATGGAGTTGATACTGATGAATGTTTTTTTTCTCTCCTCCATTCCATAGGCCTGTTCGTGTTCCTTTGGTTTTCACCCGTCGTTCATGAGTAGTATATACCTCAGGGGAGGACTTGGGGGTGTTGGCTGGCTCTTCAGTGTGGAATATTTATATGTTTTCCCAAAGAGTTGTAGGGAGCATAGTCTTGTCGACATGATCAAGACACGTCACATCCTCAGTAAAAAGTGAATGTTGACACGTTATGCCACTTTTGTGTTGTGAATGTCTGGATGGAGGTACACGTCGTTTTACTAACAATCTCTTAACAACTGACCGGCTTTGACTAAATTTGACTCCCAGTTATTACCGTACCCTTAGGATCCTTTTAAGCCTGAAATTACAACTTGCTTTTTGTATGATTCTATCATTCACACGATATTCTGACAAGCATTTTGAATAAGAAAAATATTCATTGTGAGCTTCCTGATTCAAAATAACATCTGAAACTTGAAAGGTAGTACATATTCCATATTTATACAGAAATTTTTGGAAGCCTTTATCAGTATGTAAGGATTTGCGACACTCATATATGCTGCCAACTTGAGGTTTAATTGCAATCCGAGTAGCACCTTATTTTTATGAGCTATAGCAATTAGTTCGATCTTCACGGCATAAGCTCCAACAGTGCAACACAGGCGAGGTCACGAGACTGGCTCCATAATATATATTAATTTGAAATTTCGGGAAACATCGCTTCCTGCTCTCCTCCACCCTCAGGTTCTTCGCCATGCTTCCTGTATCTTCTCGCCTGGCTGTGAGTGGTGCCAGACGCGCTGTCGTCGTCGCTGGCCAACGTCGAGGATCTGTACAAGTCATCCGACGGACTTGCGTTCGTGGTATCCAATCTATTGCTCAAACAGACCGGGTAAGTATTTTATTTTATTTTGCGTCTTAATCTTATTTTAAATTATTGGCTAGGATACCATTACCCGTTTATTGTACTCTATTGGAACCAAGCGAGAGGTCGAACGCCATCTTCGCATCTTTTCGTCCTCTTCGCATCCTTCCCAACCTGCGAAGTTCGCAGTTATTAAAGTTGGTGGTGCCGTCTTATCTGAGCTCGATGAGCTGGCTTTGAGCCTGAGCTTCTTGTACCGTGTTGGGCTATACCCAGTGGTCCTACATGGCGCTGGCCCTCAGCTGAACAGCATCTTGGAAAATGAGGGTGTAGTCCCAGACTACATCGATGGTATTCGTGTTACGGGTGCGTATCTCCGTATACTCCCTTTTTCTATTCTTATCCTTGACGCCTTCCTTCCAGATGCCAAGACCCTTCAAATTGCTCGTCGTGTCTTCTTAGAGGAAAATTTGAAGCTCGTAGGAGCCCTGGAGAAACTCGGAACTCGTGCTCGCCCCATTACTTCCGGTGTCTTCAGTGCCGACTACCTAGAGAAGGACAAATACGGTCTCGTCGGAAAGATAACTAAAGTCGATAAACGGCCTATTGAGGCCTCCATTCGTGCAGGAGCACTTCCGATTCTGACCAGTCTAGCAGAGTCCGCTGATGGTCAAATTTTGAATGTCAATGCCGACATCGCCGCGGGTGAGCTTGCCAAGGAGCTTGAACCGATTAAGATTGTCTTCTTGAACGACAAAGGAGGCATGTTCCATGGTGTCACGGGTGAGAAGCTGGACGTTATCAACCTCGACGAGGCAAGTATCAAATACCGTCTTCCATTCATTTTTCTTATCAACATCTAGGAATATGATAGCCTCATGAAAGAATCCTGGGTCAAGTATGGTACCAAACTCAAACTTCGGGAGTTTAAGGAACTCCTTGATCACCTCCCCCGGTCGTCCTCCGTTGCCGTTATATCGGCTTCTTCATTGCAGAAGGAGCTTTTCACAGATAATGGAGCCGGTACTCTTATCCGCCGAGGATATAAACTGTTCAAATACGACTCTATCGACAAGATCGGTGCAGACCGCTTCCGCCAAGTCGTCCACGACCGTGACCCGGAAGTTCTTGCTGGACTTCAAAGCGTCACTGGGGTTCTCAACAATCTGAAAAAGACCCCATACACCCTCTACGGCGATGAGCCCTTGGATGTCCTCACCATCGTTTCTCATCCCGAAGGCGAGGTTCCAGTTATGACCAAAATGCTTGCATCACGTGGAGGAGTCTTGAATAATGTAACGGATAATGTGTTCAATGCCATCAAAAAGGACCATCGTAAACTTTTCTGGACTGCCCAGGCAGACGATGAGAACCGTGGTTGGCACTTTGAGCGAGCGGATGGAAGCTTCACAAGGGCTGGAAAGAGCTTGTTCTGGTATGGTGTTCAAGATGTGGCGGAGGTGGAGAAGATTATCAAGGACTTTGAGGCCAAAGGAAGGATTGAGAGATCTTATCTTCCTGTCGGTCCCTCTGCTCCTCATCGTCTAGGGACTAGCACAGGTGCTGCTCCCGGTGCTACCCGGCCTTTTTCTACCATGGCTCGTCCTGCCTTTGCCACTCGTACCCCAGGCTCATCTCGTGGTTACGCCACTGCAGCGCCAGAAACTTCCACAGAGCCCAAACGACTAGGACTCATTGGAGCTCGTGGATTCACGGGCCAAGCACTCACCACTCTTCTCTCTGGGCATCCCTATCTCCACTTAAGCCACGTTTCTTCCCGTCAACTTGCCGGGTATTCGTTGGAAGGGTACACTAAAACCCCTATCACCTACTCCAATCTGTCAGTGGAGGATGTTGAGAAAATGGAGAAGGAAGGGGAGGTAGATGCTTGGGTTATGGCGTTACCCAATGGTGTTTGCAAACCTTTCGTTGACGCTGTGGACCGTGGCGCGAAGGAACGTACGAAAGACAGAGAAGCGAGTGTGATTGTCGATCTCAGTGCCGATTATAGATTTGAAAAGGGGTGGACATACGGCCTTCCCGGTGAGGCTTGAAATGAACCCTTTTTTTTGGATATCTAAATTGAATGAATATTACCTTTCTTTTCTTTTTGGTATATGTCTTCTCTTTTTGAAAAATGGTTATGGTCTCGCTTTCAACATATTCCGATGTCCTTTCCGTCACCAAACTACGGCACAAACTGTTAAGAGCTTTATGGACGTGCGTCCATACGATCGTCCAAGAGGATCTCTAACCCTGGTTGTTATGCTACTTCTTCGCAATTACTAATCGCACCCCTCGTTAACCACATCAAGCCGGGTACCTCGCCTACTGTGTTTGGGATTTCTGGGTATAGCGGTGCCGGGACCATCATTGCCAAAGATGCATCCGGTAAAGCTATCAGTTTACCCAAAATCAGCGGTGAAAGTTTGGAAGGAGGAGTCAAACCTTACGCATTGACGGGCCATATCCATGAACGTGAAGCTGGCTATCACCTGTCCCATTTATTGACCAATGGGTCTTCTGTGAAGGTAGCGTTCATTCCTTCCGTCGCACCGTGGTTTAGCGGTATCATCTCGACGGTTTCGATCCCTCTCTCGGATAAGCTGACGGCTAAGGATGTGGTAACGATCTTTGAGGAAAGGTATGCTGGCGAGAAGTTGGTGAAGATTAGAAAGGAAGTACCTGTATTGAAGGATGTGGAGGGGAAACATGGATGGGTTGTGGGTGGATTCCAGACGAGTGTTGAAGGTGATAGGGTGGTGATTGTGGTTAGTTTTGCCTTTAACCTTGTCGTTGTGATGGTTTTTTGAGGGGAAGCTGATGTTATGATAGGGTGGGCTTGATAATCTGCTGAAGGGCGCTGCGACTCAGTGTCTACAAGTTAGTCGTCGCCTTTCTTCCCCCGTTTTGATCTGTGGTTGACCTAGACATTTTTCACAGAACCTCAACCTTGCTTTAGGATACGATGAGTTTGCTGGAATACCAATCGACTAGGTGGTGGATAAAAAATGTATCGGGTTCGAGATCTGAGGGAATTTGGCTGGAAAGAATACATGGCGGAATGCTGCTCTAGATTTATTCACTTGTGTTACTACTACACGTCTAGACCTATCACTGAATTTGTTCGTTTTATGTATAAAAGGGGAGCGGCAGCTAAGGAGAATGGAATTACGAGGAATTATGCCACAAAAGGCCCGAAGCTGAGGCATCGCATCATGCACAGCCTTCAAGGGAGTGATAGCATGATCATCTAGTAGTTAGTTACCAGTAGATCCAGATCCAGGGTTATTCCTTGACCTTGTACCACTTATGCTCTATCTACCCACAGCCTTTAATTTGCTCCCCTTCCAGCGGCTGCCAATGCACAATGGGCGCTAGAAAGTTCACTAACACTGCCAAACACAGAAGAAGGTTCAAGTTTGTCGTTGCTCGGTCACCAGCTTGCCGCCATATCGTACGGCCCGTACCACTGAGCCCATCCCAGCCCACCGCCGAGAACATCGCTGCCGACGTTGCCGACGACGATTGCATAGATGTCGACTAGCTCCAGACCCGCTCATTCCGGATCTATCTCCCAAGTACAACAACAACAAGTTTTCGCTGCTCAGAATAACGATTACCGCCCACCCAACCATTCAGACCCAACTTTCGATACAAGAGCACGACCAGTACCTGGTGTATGTTTCCTTATCTTTCAAGTTTCCGTCGATCGCGCGCATATGCAGTTTGTTCTTTAGGTTATCAAACCCGCTGCACACAAACCGACAGAGGACGAGTTCTTCACATATGACGAAGAAGGAAACCGGAAACCAAACCATGAATTTCTCAAGTCCCATTTCTTTCGTGAAGGTCGATTGACGGAACAGCAGGCTCTATATATTTTGGACCAGGCTACCGCCGTCTTCTCGAAAGAGGCCAATATGGTGACGGTGAAGAGTCCTGTTACAAGTGCGTAGAATTCGTTTGGGTTTTCTTTCTTTTGTGTTGGTTTTTCTTGGATTCTTAAAGACGGCTTTGATTATATAGTATGCGGCGATATCCACGGACAATACGTGAGCCTTTGCGCTTCAAGGCCACAGATAACCTTTTGCCTCAACATTGTTTTTTGTAGTACGATCTGATGAAGCTATTTGAGGTGGGCGGTTCGATGGAGGAGAGCGCGTATCTTTTCCTTGGAGACTATGTTGATAGAGGAGATTTTGGGATTGAGGTATACCTTTGCATGTCCCTTTGCTCAACTGTAACCCCTGGTGAAACGTTTTTGCTCCAGTGCCTTCTCTACCTATATGCGCGCAAAATCTGGAGTCCAAACAGATTAATTATGTTACGGGGCAACCACGAATGTCGGCATCTAACGGAATATTTCACATTTAAACGCGAATGTAAGTAAACTTCGTGTCTCGGACCAATTCTCTAAAAACAAAGCTGACCATTTATTACCTAGGTCTACACAAGTACTCTGAAACCATATACGAAGCTTGTATACGTTCTTTCTGCTCCCTCCCTGTTGCCGCCTTGGTCGATGGCCGCTTCTTCTGCGTGCACGGAGGAATCTCACCAGAACTTATGACTCTCAACGATCTTACAACCCTCAACCGTTTCCAAGAACCAGGCTCACATGGTCTGCTATGTGATCTCCTTTGGGCTGATCCCATTACCAATTTCGGTCATGAGAACGAGACTGGACAAGGTGTTCCTGCTGGTACCCAGTTTCTAAATAATGCGACGCGCGGGTGCTCGTTTTTCTATACGTGAGCCCCTCCCCTTCTCTTTGCCCGTCTCTATGGAACAAAAGGAAGCGAATAATGTGCCGTAGATTTGATGCTGTCACCAAATTCCTAGAAAGGAATTCGTTGTTAACGGTTATACGGGGACATGAGGCTCAAGATGCTGGGTATGTTTGTTGTTCTCTTCTCCCTTGTTTTTCTTGGATAACTAAACCCTACCTTCATGTTCTCTTTAGGTACACGATGTACCGGAAAACTCCTAAACGAAATTTCCCATCTGTCATCACCATATTTTCTGCTCCCAATTATTTGGACGTCTACCATAATCGTGGGGCTGTACTCAAGTATGCGAACAAGAATATCACTATCAGACAGTACAACTCGAGTTCGCATCCGTACTGGCTACCCAATTTCATGGATGCATTCACGTGGAGTCTACCCTTTGTAGGGCTTAAGAGTGAGTACTTGGTGTTATTTATGCCTCTGAGTTTCTGATCAATTCCATCATTTTATGCAGTTACCGAGATGCTCCTAGCGATCTTGAGTATATGTTCACAAGAAGAACTCGATTCTGAGTCCGATGGTGAGGACGAGATAGCGGAAGAGCTCAGTGCAGAAGCCATTGCGGCAAGACGCCAGGCAATCAAAAACAAGATTATGGCGGTTGGGAGAATGCAAAAAGTGTTCCAAATTCTTCGGTTCGTTTGTCTTTCCGGGTTTCTATCTTTGTTAAATATATGTTGATCTTGAGCCTTTGTAATGAATAGAGAAGAGGCAGAGAATGCTACTGAACTGGAAACTGACACTGTTAGTGGGTCTTCTACTGGTATTGGACTCAACGTGCAAGGCACCAGAATCAACAGGAGCATTCGCACATTTGCTGATGCGTAAGTTCCCTTAGTTTTTTCTTGATCAGGTTTCCTTTACTGAAATAACTCGTCCTCGTTACAGCCGTCGTTCGGATCTGGCAAACGAACGTCTACCAGACTTTGAAGCGCACCGTCCTACCATTTTCCCAGTCCCAAGTATGCGGCTTACGAGTCGTAAAGACTCGGATGGGATGGATATGGAATATTTGATCAAACGCACACTGGATGAAGATGGTGATGATGAAGGAGGTATCGTGGAGAAATTGGCGGAGAAGATTGCGAGAGGGAGGAGTATAAACGCAAAGCCATCGTTGAAGAGACATGATACAGCCTAAAAAAGTTTTGCTGTAATTTCTTTTCCTTCTTTCTTTCTTTTTCTTCTCTTCTCTCTCTTTTTTTCCCCCTCTTTTATTTAATTCTGTTCTGGAGTGTATTCAATGAATGTTGTGCTTTGTTAACTGATATTTTTATGAGCATTTATGCATGACTGTTTACCGTGTTACCTAATTCGTAGCGTCTTGCAACGCAGACCTATCATATCTATAAGTAATATCTCCCTCATAGTTAAAACTGCAGGAGCCACTGTGTTAATTATAAAGGTAGGGTGGTCTCGTGACCAATGGCAGTATGCAAATACGGATACATTTGCATCAAATGACCGGGCCGATCCCTGATCCGGGAAAGTCACTTTGTACTGCATGTCCGAGTGCACCCAGACCGCGGGACGGAGAACGAGTCTTGAGCGTCGCGGCCACCCTCTTAACGCCGTTTACAGTAAAACCCTGTAACCTCACAATGTTTAAGGACGCTCCGAGATGGCCTATGAGGCGTAAAAAGCAGGAAATGGCTGTGCCGGATGCGCAGGCACAAGCCGGAATAATCTTTTTTTGGCGTCATTTCAATCTAAATAAGAAAACTGCGCCTATATCCGGTTGCAAATAACCATTCTCAAAACCAGCCGTTATTGCTCTTCAGAAATATAGCGGTAGTTTCCAACCCGTGCGATGTCGTAGTAGAAATGAGAATGACTTGTTTTACGGTCTATAAACATCGCAGGAGGATCATCTCCATCAACCCCTGGCTCAATTGCCAAGAAATCAGTGCCAGAAATATACTTCCCCGCTTTCTACAAAGCATAAAATAAATGATGAAACAGGGTCAATGCTAGTCTCGTCCCCATTCCATTCTTAATTGACCGTGGGACAGAATGGAATGGGGATGCAATGCCTAAGAGCAACCACAAGCCGTGGAACCTCCGACATCGACTAGTACAGACTAAACATTTAACAGAGGACAGGAGAGGTTTTTTTTGGTTTTTTTTCCCCTTCACACTATTACTATTAGAGCTCCTGTTTCACCGTTTAGACCCGTTCCAAATCTGTGATCTTTGAGATTACGTATAGCCACCCTGGAATGGTATAAAGAGAAGTTTGATACCTGCAATTCAACCCAGCTCAGGCCTCACAATCGAACTTCTATAGGTGCTGGTCACCTATTAGATATTTGCACACACTCTCAACCTTTATCGCCTTCTCCGTTCGACATGCAATTTCCTCTTATCGCCTTCTTGTTCCTGCTATGCAATGTTTTACGTGAGCATTTAATGAAGCCCTGGCCTCAAATGCGCTGTACTAACAACCCTACTCTGATTAGATATCTCCTGTTTACCTATGCCATGGGATGGGCCCCATGGGGGCCATGAGCTGTTGTCCAATGAGATCAGTAAAACACCCGTAACGCGAACACCAAGTCAGAAAATCAAAGCCGCTATCACTCCTCGGAGAAATCCTAGTGGTGGCAGTAGTAAATTCAAGAAGGCAGTAGAGACCGTCAGAAAGGCCAGCGTCTTTATAGCCCCGAAACCGAAATATCCAGGGCCTCACGATCCACCTATTGGTGTGCCCGTCGCGAAACCTGGGCCGCGAAAACCTATCGATTAGTCGGTCTCGGTGGCTCGGAGCTTACTTACCCTGGCTTGCCCCTCCATCCGACTCGAACTTTTTTGCATGCAGTATTTATTTTTCGTCTAACAACCCTTCCAATAATCAGTCCTGGTGCCAATTCGGCGTTTACTTACCCATCCATCCGACTCCAACTTTCTTTGATATGGTACATATTCACTTTACATAATGAATTGTAGTACATTGTAGCTATTTTGTACCATGGGTACGTATAGGTATGTATGAACTGTTGAGTTGACGGTTGACAATGTAATATTTATAAAAGCTGGCTCAATAAAATAGACTCACTTCTAATCTAGTGGCTTGCGACGTGTAGCGCAGACTATTGAAAGGACTGCCCCCGAGGCAGGAATTGGCAACACAACCCACAATATCACGAGGAAGATGTTACCAAGGGTTGTGAAAGTGCAGATGTAAAAATGCAATCGGACCCTTGTTTCACCGGAAAGTCTGTACGTTACACATTTTAATGTAGGCATTGCTAGAATGAATATTTCTGGGAGTAAGTTATGCGCAGGCAGTCTGTCTTTTCCAATATATCGAATTGTTTTTGTTCGCTAGTAGTATTCTTGACATTCGATCCAACAGTTATTCCACTCGAAATATCGAAAAAGATATTCTCCTCTCCATAATCGGAGAGTAATGGTCTTGGATTAATGTCATAAGACACAAATCACAAGGTAAATAAAATGGCAGGAGTGATAGACTGTGATAGACTTAACAGGTTATCCCAAATCGGGATGCGTAATGAATCTGATGATGCCCCTATTTTCTCATAGCTTATACTAGTAGCCTATCAATTTAGTATCAAACAATTGAGGTACGGTCAGGTACGGTCCTTTAAGCGGTGACAGTCAGGGTGCAATCCCCCATCCCCACTCCGCGACAGGACCCCGGATTATCCCTACCTAGGCTAGATCCCTCAATCCGGACAAGATTGGACAAAATTTGGGTCAAAAAAAAACCCTTTTTGAAGCAGGATGTTCCGAAACGTTCAAATCCGAGGTCAGCTAGCGTGGGAACCTATTTTTTGTCCGGACAGAAACCGCAAAATTTCGACTTTTTGGGATCTAGCCTAGGTAGGGATAATCCGGGGTCCTTCCGCGACTGGTCATCGTCTTATTGACAATAAGCTCTTCAGAACTGTCTCTCGCTCTTTTCTTTTACTACCCTCCCTCCACTCCCGAAAAGCATTCAGACAAATTTTCATCGTACTACAACTTAAATACAATGCAACTCTGACTAGGCAGTCAAGTTCACCTCGAAATTAACTCAGGAACCAAGTTACTCCTGTCTGGCCGAAAAGCCACCCCCGACTTTCGCCCATATATTATTACGCTAGCAACTTAGCAGATTACTCACACTAATTGTCTACCATCTCGCTCATCCATTCATTTTACAGCTGCCTGCAAAATGCTAGGCCGTTTTTAAATCTTCTGTGTCCGCCCGTGTTTGGTGTAAACACCTGTTTTTGGTACAGTGCGGGAGTGATGATGTGATTGTCATTTCAGCTCCACGCTCCCCTCTTCTTGCTCGCGGCCTCCCTCATCGAATACAATAACTATGTCATAGTAATATATACAGTGGTCAATGTCTGTAACCTCGGCAACCATGCTTGCAACAGTTTTCAGATCCCGATGGATTGCTCCACATTGGCTCCAATTCGTCATATCTACTACGGATCTACCCAAAAAGTGTATTTGCACCAAACAAAGGCGCACACAGAAGATTTAAAAACGGCCTAGCATTTTGCAGGCAGCTGTAATACATATTGTCTAAGCACAGGACCAAAAAAAGGGTTTTTTGATAATTTGATTAGCGCTGGCGGCTGGACAGTGTTCCATAGCAAAACCCTGATTTGCTGATGCTATAGTAGATACAGGTTCTTGAAATTGTCAAGCACAACGACAAGGTACTGGAGGGTACTGGACAGTATTTGGAAAACTTGTTGGGTCGGAGTCGATAAGTAGGGCTGAGCAAATGAGTGCGTGACGTCGGCTGAGACGGTCAGCGCCGTTGTTGAATACAGTCTGGCCAACCTTTTTTAACGACCCCGATATAGTCTTGCACGGTAACGTCCAGAAGACTGCTAGCCTTATATGACAGAATAGAGACTAGACGCCCTTCCACCAGAGAGATTCAATGATCGTTTAATTTCGCACGTCCATTGTAAATGATGATATTTTTGGGGCTGATATCTCGGTACACATATCCCTCTTCGTCAGGGAAGCTAGAGCTAAGATCAAAGTTGTTATTAGAAGGATTCACTACAAGATAAAAATAACATTACCTTCAAGGACATCGTAGGACATCGTGCATAGCCTATAAAACGAGAGCGCAATGATCGAGATCAGTGATCTAATCACCTATCAGTGGAGATGACCATAAGTAGACGATCCACGCCAACAGACAGTGTCAGACACCCTCCTAAAATCAACAACTCCATGGTATATTGATACAATATAAACATGAAACTATCTGCTATCTAGATGCATCAGGCCTTGGAGCAAGGCGATGGAAGACGAGACGAAGAGGACAGTTCGAAAGGCTTAGCTTAGGATTACGAGGTCATGATCGTTTAGTCCGTTCATACTATAATTGCAATGGTGCTAGTTAAGGCCAGCTTTTTAAAAGCATTGTGAAGCAAAAAACAAAAAAAAGTTCAATGAAGTGTATAAAGATTGAAGTCCATTTCATGATCATGCGACCTAATTTAGAAAAAAAGTGGAAGTCTATGCATGCAAGAATCAAGATTGATGAGAGAGGGTAAAAAGTCAGTTATTGTGGAACAAAAGGAGGATTAATGTCTGTTTTTGTCCATTACAAAAGCCTCATGCGCTACTACGAGCAAATCCGACGCCTATAAAAGGATGGGGTCAATCGTTACTCCGCAAAAAGAAAGTATAAGCCAACATACGATGGTTTTCCACTAAGAAAGAAACCAAGTTAGCAAAACAATTCAGGGTATACACGTTGTAAAAGGAAAATAAAAAAGGACGGAGAAAAAAGAGTACTTACTATCATAAGCTGTATAAACATTTTCAAGCCACTTCTGTCCCAAACCGAACGAGCCTGGGCCTGCACTTGCAATCCATGTCTTTTCCAACCCGGGAACATCCGTAACATTGAGCATAGGATATAGCTGGCGGGGGACAATGTACTTCGATGGCGGGATCGAGAAGGTCTCAGAACCAAGGGTGATACTGAGGTTAGGCAGGGAGGGTACGTCATTCGAGTTGAAATTAAGAAAACCACTGAGAGCGCTGCGGTCGAAATGGATACTACCGTTATATGCTTCGTTCATGGCAAGGTACGAGTCGCTAAACAGTTTTTTTGAAAAAGAAAGTGTGTCATTATTGATGTCTTGAGAAACAGAGAAGGTGAATCATACAAAGGGATACCGATAGAAAGAACACCAGTGTCCGTGCGCGCGAATGTGGGTTCAGTTAAATTAACTGTACCGAAACTGAAAGATGAAATCTGGAGGATAAAAGTGAGCACACTGAAATAAAACTGAGGCAGTTGAAAATATACGTTGAATTCCCAATGGAAGTTCACGGGTGCATTTTGCGCCACCCAAGTCACTTCGCCTGCAACCCAGGTTAGTAAAAACTTGAAACAAATTCAAAAGCTCATCACCCTGAATCTTTGATTCATCAATACCCCCAAACGTGATCTCACCAGTACCCTCGGGAGTGCCGTCTGTACCCAGTGGATTAACAAAAATGCCAAACATCGGTTTAGAGATCTGGTTCTGAGCAACCAACGTCTCAACAAAAGTAGGCGTAGAGTCGAATCCTGTTACATCTCCACTGTTACTGCCAGATGGTCCTAAACCAACTGCGGAGAAAATGTGTATGTTTATGATTTTGGTTTAGAAACTAAAGGGACGTACGAATGCCGTCGATGGGTCTAACGAGATTGAAGCCAGTTGTCTTGTTGGCTGCGCCTATGATTTGGCCAACTCCAGTCGCTTCGCCGATGATGACCGTATCACGAAATGCAGTGCCTTGGACACCTCCAGCACCGTATCCTACACTGAAATCTGAGTTGATACTATACAGCTTAAGTTTTTCAACAAGAATTTGTATGCAAATATACAGTGGAGCACGTACACCACTGTGTTGGAACCCGGAACGTAGGGACTCTCGCCCCCGAACCATAGAATAGCACTACCAGTATCAACCAAAACATCATTGAAGGTTTGCTTCTGGCCACATTGTACTGGGATGCTGAATTCAACCAACCATTTTTGAAGTCAAAATGATTTATCTAGTACTCACCAGACGTCACGACTTTGAGTACCGTGTTTCGAGTACTAGGGGCATTTGACGCTAGATATAACCAGAGTTTGAATCAGTATATATATGCGCCTGGTGGTTGTCTTCGTACTGGTAACACGTGTTCTGAGTTGATGTGTTAAAGCATTGACAGGAAGACTAATAACGTTTAAAATTTTCACTTGCGTGTATCCCCAAAACGACGACTTACAGTTTAGATGAAATGGGGACTTTTAAAAGTTTCGCTATTTCCCCAACCGTAGGAGGAGTCGAAATAGGCAAAATAGCCGCGTAAGCTGCTAATGACCAGGCCAGAAAAAGGAGTGACAGTCCATGCATGGTGTTTAGAAAAAAAGGAATGTGTTTTGTTGATCGTAGACCTATCGTAGTCGTCGTCGTCGTCGTCGGGGAAAGAAAGCCGCGCTGCTTCTGTTCTTATATAAATCAACCACCACCCATTATGTACATACTTACAGCATTCGTAATAACCTGGGCCACGCTCAGGGCTTCTGGATCATCCGTAATTTGTAACTTTCCCTATCCTCCACGGCATTCTTGTCTCCCGTGTTCAGACAATATTAATGATCATTCATGTTTTTGTGTATATTGTAACTCATCTATGTGAACAGGATTCCGATGTAGGAAACTGCTGGACATAGTTATCGGTCAGTCTCTTACCCATGTCAAGCTTCAAGCTTCAAGGTTGACGAAGGTATAAGAAAGCAAGCTGGTTATCGGAGATAGCGGATTTCAAGGCCTGAGGTCGTTCTGTGATACATCTTTAACGTTATTGGAGTGATCTACGAGGACTACCCCCGTATTTGATGCATGATGTTTGTTTGTTTTTTCTTCACGAAGGACCGATGTCTGATAAACGTTGGCTACATGAATCTGAACTTCTATATGGAAAAATTTAACTCGACTCCCCGGACGACGTTGAAGCCCGAGATACAGAGGCAAAAGAGGAATGTGTGGCACATGATGAGGCTCGAGATATTCAGGCAGTCCTAAAATGTCAAACAAATTGTCCCAGTGGCATTCGGTAGCCTTGTGCGCAACATCAGAGCGTGAAGCTAAGGACATAACCGCAACGACTGACCCGCTGCAATGGAGGAATGCGAACGCGGGAGGCAGACTAGAAACAAATTTCATACTCGTTGGTAAAGTTTCTAGAGCTTGTCGGATCCCACATTTGGATTTTAATTTGCCCCAGCGACTATAGAAATAAGCTGTCGTCTTCGAAGCAGTGCGGCACACCAAAGAGGTCGAAAGGCGCAATAACAAGGAGACAAGGGTATGGTGTCTCTTTGGATCACACTCGATTCTTGTTTCAGACAAAGTAGCGACTGGAGGTCGTTTTTTATTTTGCGACTTTCGACTTAGCCCCATCAGAATCGAGGCATCACCCATCTGAGCGAGTTTTCGACCTCATGGAGGCTAGTTGGTTGAACCTTCGTCTCCAAAATAGGATTTACGTCTGTAGTTGTGTGTCTACAATCTAGTAGATACTAGATAATAAGTACCATTCATGTTGTTGAAGGTACGCCTGTTGACAGGTGATAAGAGAGCGATTATACAAAGTGAATTCGGCTGGTCGGTGGGCTAAACCCCTGTTGTAGTCTGGCTGAGGTGGGATTAGATGCTCGTCTGAAAGTGTTTTGCTTTGTAGACAACGTTGGTCTCCTCAGTCACTGCCACTGCCACGCGATCGCTTGTGATCTCTTGCCACTACCTCAAGTGTTACTCATACAGCAAAAGGTGCAAATTGTGAACTGCAGCCATGCTACAAAGCCCAGCTGGGCCTACGAGCTGGATGAAGATATCTCCTATCGAGATTCTCATCACTCGTGCTTGCGAGCCTACACTTCACGAACCAAACTATGCACTCCATCTCGAGGTTGCAGAGTATATTAACCAGAAGAAAGCTAACAAGTTGAGTTTCTGGATTCTTTTACTTTGCTGTATATGACCTCTAATGATTATACACCTTTTTGTTTTTACTCAATTTTTCAAATCATCTAATGCATTCGCTACTTTTGATATGAAAATCTGTTATAACTTGCGCAGTCCACGAGAAGCTGCTATGGCCGTCGCCAGGTTGGCCAACCACCGGAATCCCCACGTCGCCATTCTTGCTCTTGCTCTCCTCGACACACTCGTCCAATCCTGCGGGTACCCTTTCCATCTCCAGATCTCCACCAAGGAGTTCCTAAACGAACTCGTGCGTCGGTTCCCCGAACGCCCACCTCCATTTCCCGGTCCGGTTATGTCAAGGATCTTGGAACTGATAGGTGGATGGAAGGAGGGTTTGTGTGCGGAGTCGAGGTGGAAAGAAGATTTGGGGAATATTAGGGATATGCATAGGTTGTTGACGTTTAAAGGGTACAGGTTTAGGGATATGCCTAGACAGTCATCGATAACGGCGACTGCTGGTGTAAGTCGATCCATCCAATCGATTCCCAAAAAACAACTGACTTTGAGCTGAAAAACTCACAGAATCTGAAATCAGCAGAAGAGCTCGAAGAGGAAGATCGCCAAGCACAATCTGCCAAACTCCAAGAACTGATTCGGCGTGGGACGCCTCGAGACCTTGCAGCTGCTCAAGAGTTGATGAAATCTTTGGCGGGTGCCAACCCCGATGCTAAACCTGATTATCGTACGCAAGCGTTGGCAGACCTGAGCAAGTTGGAGCAAAAGGTCATATTGATGAATGAAATGCTGGATAGTGTGGATGCGGAGAAAGGGGAGAAATTTGCCACTGGGGATGCTTATGATGTGATTTTGCTTCTTTCCCCCCCCCCTTCTTCAAACGCTGTGAATGCTGATGTGTTTGTTGGTCGTAGCAAGTATCAACGATCTTGGTGACAGCACGACCAAAGCTACAAAAGTGGATTTCGGATGCTCAAACTGACGATCCTGAGTCATTAGGTACGTTCCCTTCCTGCTTTCATTTCTGATATATATGAAAACAATTGAACAGACACATTCCTTCAAATTAACGACCAAATCAACACGGTCCTGGCACGATACGACGCCTTCAAAAAAGGAGACTTTTCATTCGCTTCTAATCCTATACCCCAAGAATTCGCGGCTGGTTCTGGCTCTTCGCAGGGTATATCGTTGATTGATTTCGATGATAGTACGCCGGCTTCGTCGGGAACGACGGGTGGTGGCAATGATTTGTCGGAGTTGTTTTCGTATACGGCGCAACCTGTACAGTCGAATGTTATGGTGCACGCTCAGGCCCCGGTGCAGTATCAACAGCAGCAGCAGCAACAACAACAACAACCACTAGCCACATATGCCCCGACGCCCTTATTTTACAACAACAATTCTACCAGCTCAGGAATGGGTATGGTCGGTGGTATGAACCCACTTATCCAATCATCCAATCCGAACGTGTTGTCTCGTCAACTGTCTGGAACACCACCTGTTATTGCGTTGCCCCAGAGCACGCCTACATCGCAACGCTCGACGCCGGCGTTGCCTGCTGCTACCGGTCCTAATTATTTCGGGAATGGAGGAGAGAGAGGACCGATTGGTGGAGGTATGGGAGTGGGTATGGGTAGAGGAATGGGTGGTGGTGGATCGTCAGGGATGAACTTGAGTGGTGCTATGTCGGGGATGAATTTGAACAGTGGAAGTAACATGGGAATGGGGATGGGTACAGCTCCGGTTATGTCAGGGTACCGCCATCCACAGTCCACCATACCCCAACAACAGCAACAACAACAACATCCGACACCTGCTCCTGCGTCGACGACGGCGCCTGTTGTACAGCAAGGGAATGATCCATTTGCTGATTTAGCCGGGTTGTTCTAGTTTGGAATGAATAAATTGTGTACTTTTTTGTAGCGGTACTATGGCTTTCTGTTGTGTTGGTAGTACAGTAGAAGGGATTCTATGCAGATGTTTACGTAACCAGTACTCTTGGCCCTCCACAACTACTAAACCTGGTAAAAGGAGAGTTATCTCCTTTTGGGTACTCATCCACGCACGTCGGTGGCCTAACATAGCAACACGGTAAGCGAGCGCGAGAACTGCCCCATCTAGTAATTTGAAAAATGAGAAGGAAAACCAATCCAACTGGTTTTCTGACAATGGTTAAAGGGCGGGGTCGCCTGTCCATTGTTCTTTCCTTTTCACCCCCCTTCGGTCTACTTGCCTGCTGCTCCCTCCCTTCAATTGGTGGATCGGCGCACTTCTACACATCGTCCTACGCTTCGCGTCTCTATATAATTTCATGCCTGTTATACGGTCCCTTAAAGGAAAAGGCATTTCCAGGGGAGAGGTTGCCCCTCTTTCTAAGCCGCATCTAGTGAGTTCTAGCCACTCTAACGGTTTGTTGTTGCATCACGTTGATTAAAGGTTCTTCCTGATACGAACAGAAGGATAATGTTGATCCTTGTGAAATATGTGGCGTTGTGGTCAGCAGGAAAAGTGATGTCCCGCGTCATGCCAAAACCCATGCCTCAGACGCCGAGTTCGTGTTTTGTGGCATATATTCCTTGCATGTTCGATTGACGCATCTTCCGCTAGGAAACTACCTTGTCCTTGGGAAGGTTGCACCTTCCGAACTCTCCAGAAGTCTAATCTGGACACGCACTATCGTAGACAGTACGTGTTCTATTCTTCCACTATAATTTATAACCGTTCCTTCTCCTCAATTGACGCGTCTGTTTATCTACGCAGCACCCAAGATAGACGTTACAACTGTAAAGACGAGCCTGACTGTAAATTTCAAACCTGTGATCCAGCTTCTCTCCTGCGGCACAGAAAACGTTTACACGGGTACACTCCCCGCTCTTCCGTGGGGTACAAGGATGAGAAACCTTATAAACACGTCCCTGTACGCATCATACGTGGAGCTGAGTCGGGTTCACGTTCCTTAGCATCCCAGTTCTCCAAGTTTTCATCTGTGGCGTCAACTTCAGGGTTAACCCCTTCTGCCCTAGCCTCACGGTGGTCGCACCTCGAGTCTCTCTTATCTTCATCTTCACCTTCACCTTCACCTTCACCTCCCCCGCCACCTTCTCGTTCACATTCACGTCCACTTCCAATTTTATTTTATCCTGAAAATTCCTCTGGAGAGAGCGAAGTATCACCTTCAAGTTCATCGCCTTCCACTCCAGTATCCACTTCCTATCGCAGGTTGACAAGAGAACTATCTTCCCCGACTGTTTTATCCATGACTTCGTCTCCTGTCTACCTAAGCGGAAAAAGCCTCTTGTTCTCTGAGAAGAGTCCCTTACTTTCAAACACCAAAAACTATGCTTGGAGTTTATCTCTTGATCTCCCGCTTAATTTATCACCGGGATCGGAACATTTGGAACTTCGATACCTAGAGGAAGAGACTAATAATCACCCAACACCGGTGTTGGATGAGTTGAATTCCCTTCGTCTTCCTCCCCAAATTCCCGATATGGAAAAAGTGTGGCCTGGATACGAGACAATGGGACAGTTAAATGGACCGGAAGGTTTGGGGCCGGACAAGGAACGCTACCAGCAAACCCACCAACAGCAACGGCAATCATCTGGACGAGTAAAAGGGGTCGATGACCGGATTACATTCGGCGTACCAGTCAATGGCAGCCCTTTGCTCCAATCTCATAATTTGCCTATTGGGGGTTTCCAGAACTGGTCGTTCGGCTTGTACGACTATAATTGTATGATCAGTTCTTCTGCTCTAACTGCAGTGAATCCATCTGTTTTGGAACCTTTGGGTTTAGAAATTGGATTCGAGTGTGATGGAAGTCTTGCTTATATGGGTTCTGGATGTGCTGGGCGCGTCGATCCTGGGCCTTCTTCAACCGTTGTCGACGCAACTCCTACCTCGGCTATTATTTATTATCACGACATAACGGCTCGGACTACTTTCATCGACAGTACTTCATTGCTTGATTCTATCGCTGACGCCAACATTAATGCCAACACTAACACCGAGCCCGACTCTACTATTAATGTCTCCTTGAACCACTACGATTTAAATACCAGCATCGGCGGCGACCTGTCATCCAATGCGATTCCAACCCATTTGAATTTATTTCAGTGGGATATTTTAGGGTTGTATGGTTTGGGTGAAGAGTTTGCAGATTTGTCTCATGCCAGTATAGGTGTAGTATTAATGATGATGTGGATGTGGATACGGGGGAAGAGGGGTGTATGCTTTATAGCCGAATGGGTGTCCGGCGTTGGATCTTCAAAAATCTTATTCTTTTCTTGTTTGCTCATCCTCATCCCCTACTTTTTCCTATCTTCTCCCCCTTTTATTTTTATTTCCTTTTCCTGCCCAACACTCAAATTTCTCATCTGATCACTCTCGCATTTCTACAATTGGACTACGCACTTTTTCCCTCTCTCATCTCACATGCACTGAACCAAAAAAAGACATCCAACGGAATGTAACATACAAAATTATAAAATTCTTCCTTGTATCTTTTGCTCGAGGAGTTTATTTTATTTTTAGTTATCATTATTTCCCCCCCCCCGTTATCTTTTCCTTCCCTACATCATGATCATGATTCAGCGTCGTCGTAAACTTTACATATTTCTGCATTCAAGTATTCCGATTCGTCATTTTTCCTACTGGCCGAGGGATGTACTCCGAGTCCGGTCGTAATTATATGGGTCATACGCATTTATTTTGTTCAATTGTGAGTGCCAGTGGAAGCTACAATGTTCAAGTTTTATTGCGGTTATACATGAACATGCATTGTTGTGAACCCTAGTGGATATACATTTACCGGTATGATACTTACAACTTGAGACAGAGTACATATCTCTTGGAATTGGAGCCTAAGCCTCGGACCTGGATACGACAGTGGTAACGTTAACTTTGATGGTGGAAGCACCTCAAGACCCTGGCTTGGGCAGCAGATTGTTGCGGAAGCGCGGGAGCTCGACGGTCCTATACGTAATATCGTACACACTGTGACACACTTTATTTAATTCATGATGGTCGTAATGGTTACCTTATCCACAGACGATTATCATTCAAGTTGAATATTGATCATCCTTCAACGTATTCTTTTAACAGTTCTCTTGTTGAATCTGATTATTTATAACCATCTACTAGAAGTGTTCGACTTCCCCAATGAAGTCAAGTTCAAAACTTGGCACTTATCCGGTTGGACAGTCTGCAGAGATGTTTATCGACTGGGGCCTCTTGCACTGCAACCAGAGTCACTTACTCTGGTTAATGCGTTCAATTGAGTTCTTGACCAAGAGATTGACTGGCAAGGCAATCAAGATGAGGTTGAGATGTCATCATCCTTCATCAGCTCTAACTCAATTGCGTCTTGGTTACTCGTCCGAAATCATCTTGTCATATAACTCAGAGTCATCAGACCGGTGATTGATCCCTCTAACTTGAAGAGGTGATGCTAAAGGCTCTCCATCATCCACGACATCTCATTCGATGGTTGGTTACGAGTCTAATAGCTCATAAAGATCACAGATCGAGCATGAACTCTAACTTCTTCACCCTCCCTTTTTCTTCTTCTTTCAGGTGCCGGAGGTACTAGCTTTTCCAGCTATCAGGCTAACGGTTTCCGACTTTTTCCGCTTAGCTCTGCAGGCATATTTTGAGCTAACACTCTGGTCGTTGCGGGCAACACTCTTTTCATATACCGACCTCTCCACAGATGTCAAACAGACGCTCCTTCCCCCTTTTACATCTGGATTTATTGCCTTGGGTTTTTCTAGCCTTCATTGTGCTAAGTCCTGCTCAAACAAGTGGACTGTTTCAATGGAGTTTTGGAAACAATGTAAGTGAGCGATCCACAATTTTATTTTGACTCTTTCCTGCTTTCTTATCATTTTCTCTTTCCTTGCTTTCACTTTTTTTTGGCAGCTTTTTTCGCGTTCGTTGCCAACATGTGTTAGCTTCCCGATCGTTGTCGAGTCATTGGATGGTTCAACAAATTCTACGGGGACACCTCCTTATTACATGATCGCGTTTGTTTTGGGTGGAACTCCAGTGACAACCCTCATTGGGAATGATATGAACGAGCTGAGATGGTCGCTCTTTGAGCCTGTTAGTGAGTAGTCAAAGTATTCATTCGAGTTTATGAAGTGATCAGGCAAGCAATAGATTCCCAATTGGCTCTAAGTGTGGTTGATGCGAATGGTGACTCTGGTGGTATGCCTCCCAGCATCTTCACGGTAATAGGTGATTAATCTCTCTCTCAATTCCCTATCGATGTTGATTATTTTCAAAGCCAGCGAGGCAACGCCTCCATGCACAACTACACCCCCGGCAACCCGAGATTTCAAAATCACTACAAATGCTACAAGGGATTTATCGACTTGTCAGCCTTGGAGATTTACCATCACGGGAGGCGTTCCACCATATACTATAACTATTCCAGCTTTCGATTCCCGCAATGTAACCAATACTACCATCCCTTCTGGTGATGATAGTTTTAGTTATATCAATCGTGCTGAACCGGGCACCCAACTCTTCGGTGCGTGATTTGATGTGACCTGAATGACGCACTGATGAATGACGTCCTCCTTGGTTGATAGGCGCAGTCAGTGATTCGTATGTCTTTAAGTGCTCTTACTATACGAAAAATCAATCTCACCTTTTATGACAGCACAGGACGCTGGGCAGACGGAACAGCAATGGTCAAGACGATAGGTTGGTTCGAAAAGAGCTTCTATATTCTGCTTTAGATAACCTGACATATCCATTTCGTTGGTAGGTTCGGCTGATACTAAATGCACTGGCTTGAGAAGCTCAAGCGGCAACTCGACCCTCATTCGACAACAGGGGGGAGCGACGAGCCAGTCAAATCAACGACACGCCGCTATGATCATGGCGGTTCCTGTGATGTTTTCATTACTCTATATTACCTAGCTATACCGTACTCGATAAGGACCAAAAATTAAATGACCACTTTGACCACCTTGAGAAACAACTCAGTACCGTGCTCGGTTCCAACATACCAAGTCAACATTTCATGCCCTTCTTGGTCATCTCTGTATTTCCATCGCATCTGTGGGAGTTACAGATAACGGCCTGATTGTGGGACAAGCAGCAGGGAGAGGAAGCATCAGAGGATAGGAGAAAGAACCGGAGAGCATCGAACCGGAGAATATCGAGGGCAGTGACAATTTGAATGCAATGTCACGGGGTATCAGCCCCACCCATCTCATCATCTTCATCTCCATCTTCAATATCAGTTCTCGCTCTGGGTACTGATGCTATCACTTAGAGAAGATAAGCTCCTCCCATGAGAAAGGAACGTGTGTGTCCGCGTGGATGAGTTTGGGAGGGACTAAGTTTCCGGGTAGGTGTAAACTCCTGCACAGGCATCAACATCGGAAGCGCTGCCGACGCTGTGCCAGTTGCAGGAGGTATTCGAGGGTCGCTATTACTGCTACCCCCAAGCAATAAGCCAGGCCTCACTTAGGTCATAGTCGTGTAATCTAGGACCCTTAGGAACTGATGATGAGATAGGGGTGATTGGGATGAGTCGGGGTATAAGATATATGGAAGGCGAAGACTCGGAGACCCAAGGAAAAAAAAAAGGGAAGGGAGACCTAAAGGGGATGCAGAAGGAACAACTACCCTCTGGCAGGTTCAACAGGACCCCGGATAATGGTAAGGGAGGCCTGATCCTAGAAAGGCACTTTTCGTCCGGACAGAGGTCCCAGATATTTGTCCGGATTGCTCCTAGCCTCCCCAAAATTTGCAAAATTTGTCCGGACCCCCGTGCCCAGCCTATTTTTTGCTAATTTTTGTCCGGATCGGTGGGATCTGGCCTGAAAATCGCCGCAGACGAGGTAGAAAAATGAGGTATTAAGCTAAATAATACTCAAGAACACCAGCTATGATATAGACTAGCCATGTGTATTCAACATCGTAGCTAATCTTTACTAATCTTCACCATCAGATTTCCACCTCGCTTTCGAGAAAGCTTCAATGCCTCTTGCAGTTGCTTGTCTGCCTTTTGGAGGGTGCGAAATCGAGTTAGATCCCATGGTTTCTCACTCGTGCAAAAAAACATGGGATATACTACACAAGTCCAAACAGCATAAGATGAGAAACATTCAGAAAATATGTTGCAAGGCGTGTTCGAACCCGCAAGTCACGAGCACAGTTGCACTCAACATTTGGCGCGGAACTGGTAGATTGACTTATGTCCGGACTGGGACCTGGCTACATAGTGAAATCAAATTTCTGTCCGGATGAAGGCCCGTGGCCTTTTCGAAATTTGGGTCGATTTTGTCCGGATTGGCTCCCGGCCGTTTTCAAAATTTCTAAAAAATCTGTCCGGATGGGTATCAGGGCGCACCTGCCATTATCCGGGGTCCTGGTTCAACGTTGGGTAATGAACTGTAATGAACCACCTGGGGGAAAAGAAGGCCGTTCCGAACGGTCTTCAGGGGTCGAAGTTGGCGGTTTACCCGTGACCGATATGATGGCTGCTGTTTATGAAGAAGGGTTAGTGAAAATGGTTTTGTAACATAGAGCCATACCTCAAGTAATTGAACTTTCTGATGTTTGCTTCGCCATTGACGGGTATGTTCCCAACGATGATTGTTCAGACAATTCGGACGACGGTCACGCCTGGAATGATAAATTGGGATCTTTTTCCAAGAACAAACGGACCTTGGAGCCACTCTCACAATTGTATTCGATAGCGCGTTTCTTAGCTCCCGCCTTTCCATTTGAGATGGAGTAGGAGAAGTATCATTGTGTTCCGCATTGCCCACTGCTCATCCCGAAGGAGGAGGAGCCGATTGGGTGCAGAACATGAATAAAAGTTTAGGAGCGAGAGGTTTGCATACGCCACCAAAGGTAGTCGGAACGAAGAAGTGTGTGAACATACAAGCTTCACGAGCATCTCCGAGTCTTTGTCGGGTAGTATTTCATTACCTTAAAACCAGCCTACATCGCAACGCTCGACAACGGGCATGGAGGCCGATTGGCGGAGGTATGGGGCTAACGGTGGGCATGAGTAGGGCCACATTGTCAGGGACAATGTGACTCAAAGACAACAAATACTACTAATTGTGTCTTTTGTGTGCCACTAGGCCAAGCGCGAGAAATTGCCTCGTCTGGCAACTTGAGAGGCACAATCCAAGAAATGGTTAAAGGGCGGCGTGGGTTGCGCATGGTTCTTTCCGTCCTTGCTTTTGTGTATATCGGTGCCTGTTCGATCTGTGGAATTATTGGATTGGCGCATTTCTACTCCTCGTACACTTCGCGTCTCTACTAGAGGCTAATTCTATTGTAAACCATGCCTGCTATACGGTCTAAAAAAAAAGTCAAGGGAAAGACCGTCGCTCGTCCTAAACGGGTTCAGGTGGGTCCTAGACATTCTGACGGTTTTTGCATTAAGTTGATTAAAAATTCTGGCAATGCGTAAAGAAAGAGCAGGTTGATCCTTGTGGAATCTGTGGTTTTGTGGTCAGTAGGAAAGGTGATATCCCGCGTCATGCCATGAGGCATGCTTCAGAGGACGAGTTCGTGTTTTGTGGCATATTCCTTGCATGTCCAACTGACGCATCTTTCGCTAGGAAACTACCATGTCCTTGGGAGGGTTGCACATTCCGAACTTTCCAAAAGTCTAATCTTGACACTCACTACCGTAGACAGTACGTGTTTTTCCCTCCCTGAAATTTATAATCGTTTTTGCTCGCCAAAATGACGCGTCGTTCTTTTACCTACCCAGCACTCAAGATAAACACCATTGCAAGGACGACCCTGACTGTGAATTTCAAACCTGCGATCCGGCTTCTCTCCTGCGTCACAGGAAACGTGAGCATGGGTACATTCCCCGCGCTACTCCCCGCGCTGTCAAGAATCCACACAAGCACTCCTCTGTACGCATCATACGTGGAATTAAATCGGATTCAGTTCCTTTTGCATCCCGGCTCCTTACGTTTCCTTCTGTGGCATCGACCTCAAGTTCTACCACATCCTCACGGTGCTCGCCAGATTCCCTCTCACCTTCACCTTCGTCTTCACCTTCACCTTCGCCCCCGCCTTCGCCCTCTTCTTCTCCGCCACCTCGTTCTCGTTTTCATCGGCGTCTACGTTCATTTTCTCCTGAGGATGCCTGTAGAGAATGGGAAGTACCACCGTCGCCTTCCACTCCAGTGGCTTCCACTTCCAATCGCAAGTTGACTCCAGAAAGATCTACCCCGACCGTTTTATCCATGAATCCACCTCCCATCTGCCGAAACGGAAAAAAACTCTTGTTCGCTGATCGTACTCCGCCACGTTCAAACACCAGGAAGTGTGCTTGGGGCTTTCCTCTTGATCTCCCGCTTACTTCATCTTCAGTATCACCTGGATTGGACCCTTTGAAATTCGATACCCAGAGGTAGAGACTAATGATCGTGTTAGATAAGACAACGGATCGGAAAAATCGGAGAAAAAAACTTGCCAGAAAAATCCACCAACAGCAATAATCATCCGAGGCCACGAAAGTAAAAGAGGTTACAATCGGCGTATCCGTCAAGGGTAGCTCTTCCTCCAATCTCATAACTTGCCCATTCCTCTATCTTCTTCCCCCACACTTCTACCTCTTTTTTTCGTCCAACTCTCAAACCTCTCATCTAATCCTTTCGCATTCTACACACTCCCTTTTCTTCTCATCTCAAACTTAAAATCCAAAAACATCCAACACAATATAACATTCAAAATTGAAAAATCCCTCCTAATTTTTTCCCTCTCTCTTTCCCTCCCTACATCATCCACCACAAGCTCTACACATTCTAGAGTTTTCTACATTCAAGTACTCCGACTTACGGGTTTTTTTTCTAGAGCACCACAGAGATGTACTCAAGCCGTAATTGTATGAGTCATACAAATATCTCGTATGTTTGGTCTACACCTATTTTATGCGATTGTGAGTAACAGCTTTTATACTTTATATTGACGTAAACTGCAAGGTTTTATAGGTTAATCACTACGGTTGGTTATGCATGAACATGTAGGTATGGTGAAATATATGGTAGTGGATATGCACAGTCTGGCTGGCCTGGAGCCTGGCCTCGAAATTTGATAGCGTAATAAATACTAGTACTATATAGCCTCGCAATAGCAGGCGTCAGGGAAGGAGTTACCTATACACAAGCAATTTGCTCGACCTTTCGGGGTCTCCTTTCTTTAAAACAAACTGTAGAAGAAATTCATTGGTTTAGCAGTAACACTACAGAACGAACATCAAGGCGCTTAAAAAGGCGCCCACAGGACTAGGAGCTGGACCCTTCAGCATCCGAAATCAACGAGAAGTCCCTATCCGATTCGACAAGGCCCAAGCTCATCGCAAAGCGGGGAAAAGACTCCTCACACTACAGACATTGATTCATTAAATCACTGAATAAAACCTGGGCCTGAAGCCTGATGTTTGAACACAATCACACTATAACATGACGGGAGTATTACATAATTCTTTTGATCCAATACCTGTGAGTTGACAAACAAGTAATTAAACTGGGAAGTCCCTCCTTAATAATACCAGCTCGAGAACGTACTTGTCAAACGAATTCCTACGAACACAAGGAAACTCTATGGATGTAACCGATAAAATATTCACCTAATGAGATCCTGGTGTCTTGATGTCAATAATTCCTCTAATAAGATTATTACGATTGGAAAAGAAGGAACCACAATGCACAATGCTATCAGTCTTGGCTGGATAGTAAAGATCGATGAGCCAAACAGAAAAGCAAAGGCCCATGCAGGATTGGTAGAAAGTCTAGCTTCGGAGAGTTAGAAGAGGTTGGGCATCGTTCAGCACGGGTTGAATAAGTTGTACAATGAACCAGTTCAACAAAAGGATTAATTCCGAAGGAGGCCAGACCTATTCCTGTGCCTCCTCCTATACTTACTGTGCCTCTAACAAAAGCGACAAAGTCAGAATAAACCATTTGTTCCGCGCTATTGTACTGAACAACGCTCGAACCTTCGAGTTATCGGCATCGAACTGGCCTGAGGTTCCATCAAAAGTCTGACTTGAATGTTCTGGAGGAATGATAGGTGGGTAATGACCCGGATGTGGATCGGCATTTGGGTTTGTAGTGATGTTAGAAAGGCGTTTTGAGCAGGGGAACTTTGTCCCTCCACGTGTTTGGGTCCATCCACCAATTTGACTTGAGCGTTATCGGCTCCATTTGTCCAAGTACCGATGTATTTCTTGGTCAGTTGAGCCCTTGTGAATATGAATTAGAAGTGCTTGGGGGTTTCTGACGCGATGGCTCTGGTATCGACGAATGTGCCTTTGAGGAGAATGATTATGGATCCTGGGATGGGTACGAAAATGGAATGGATATTGCCGCCTGTGGAGAAAAATAGATGAGTAGCTTTAGATATAATTATGGTACTGTCCCGTTTCTACACCTTTGGTGTAAACTTCAACCCCATTGAAATTCATGTAATGTTGGAACAGGCGAGAACAATATTTTGAGGGTCCGAAGTATTGTATTCTTCAATTTCGAAAGAAAAAATAAATTATAGTGAGAATTAGGGACCTACAACCACCCGCTGACTCTGTGTCAAGTATTCGAGAAGTTCATCTCCTCCCATTTCGATCTCGGTGTCGATACTCTCAAAGAAAATGCTGTACTGTGGACCACCATCACGCCTGAATTTCACACTAGCGACCCTCCATTTGTCGGTATCCTCCGGGTGTGATAGAAAAAAAGAGTAAGTCAGGAGGTTCTGAAAAGCTTGAACAAGATCCTTTGCATCATTCAGGGAGATAACTGCTGAGAGGGGTGGAGAGGACTTGGATTGGGGAAGGGAAGGAGGCAGGGAAGGGGGCACTGGACCTGATGGAACGCCTAATTCATTCATGTACTCCGTATTCCTGATGGGAGAGAGTCAGCAAGATAGAAAACAAGATAATAATCAGATCCACTAACATCCTAGCCAGAGTTGTAGCGTATAAACGGGCAAATGCCCGATCAGCTTGTAGCATCGGATTGAGCTTGATTTATTCATAAAAAAGCTTTGCGGTGAAGACGACACACGACCGATGTATATGGCTGAAGCGCTTCAGCACTGGGACGGGATGAGGTTAAATAAAAGCCGCTCACTCTTCGAAGGTTTTCGGCTCTACAGCAAGTTGTTGTTCGTATTCAGCCAATGCTTCATCGATTCTGTCTTTGAACAAGAGTGGGTGCGCGTCTTTCATGGCAGTTGTTGACGGATCCTGCTGTTTGGCGAGCAATAATTTGTTTCGTCTTGCAGGGTCGGTGGCAAGGATGTCGGTGGAGTTGCAGAAGATCTTGATGTAACGCATCACCTGAGCAGCATGTTTTTCGGCTTCAATAGATCGTTGATTGTGAGCTGACGCAGGTTTTGGTGCCATTCGACAAGGATGAAGCTACGTTTCAGCGAAATGAATGTCTTGCCATTGGGGTTGTCACGTGATCAGGGGTCGATCGACGATAACGCGGTAGCTTGCAAACTAGCGTTGGAACGGGGTATATTCGGAGACGTAGTATGAAGGTGGTGGGGGTGGCATTCCAAGATTCACAACAATGAGTTTAATGTCGGCTCGAGAAGGCAATTCCATCGTCCCAGGGCCAAAAGTTGCGTATTGAAAAAGCCATTTGCAAGTGTGATACCTCGAGCCTCTCTCTCCTTAGGGTGACAAGGATGTTACTTTCTGCAGTTCGATGGCTGTAGCTCGTTTAAATTATAGATGGATCGTTGTCTTCAAACGCCGAGATCCTGTAATCGGGTTGATGCATTAGTCCAAAGTTCTCAAATGTATTTGGAACCTGGCTAACAGTGAGCACCGTGGTGTATTCAATGGATTAAAGTCGTGACGCGTGACGTGTGATGGTTGTGGTTGAAGTTGCGGAGATGCCATTATCATGGTGCTATTGTCCAACCATGTATGCCATATCTCATCTTCGCCAATGCCAATAGAACAACAGAAAAATTCCTTTATGTAAAATCAGGATTATGATCAATAGTTTCAAACTACAACGAACAAAAAAAAGGTGTAAAGATCAGATCAGAGTGAACGAAAAACTAGTCAAATTCTTCAATATCATCAGTGTCCAACCATCCTCCTTGCTGTTGCTGATCCTTTGTCATCATCGGGTGAGCGTCAATACCAAGACTTTCATCTTCATCAAAGTTGTGTCCGTTCTCAACGATATCCGCTTCATCAAGCTGTTGTGCATTCACACTGCTTCCTCCACGTATGAATTTCATCTCTGAGAATAGTTTGTGTAGGGGAGGAGGCTTGAACGATGACGAAGCAGGCGACTGGACTGCATCCTTTGCTTTTAGGATTCCGCCGAGCTCTAGCACTACATCAATTTTACTCCATCCACCTACTCGCCACCCAGCCAGATCCTGAAGAAAGGGAAAAACAATCAATTTCATTAAAACCAGAAAATTATTTTCTAATTTTACAGACCTTGGCTAATTCGCTTTCGACGATCCAATCTTTGATAACACGTACAGCATCCCAAGAATCCTTTTCTTTCTGGAGAAAGGTGAAAAATTCTGGCTTGCAGGTTTTCTGGGATCGTCTTATGACTGGAGATGGCAATGAATGTAAGGTTCCTAACGTTATTAAATGGAATTGGTGAGGGTTGGCTTGATACCACTGTAAAAAAAGAATATGTATATTTTCATTTTTAGAGAGGAAAAAGAAATGGTACACACAGCCTCCCCTCCGCTCGAGTCAACCCAACTGAGCCAATCCGCTACGCCCTCACTCTCTTCAATGTCATTACAGAACTGGGTATAATTCTGGTGGATATAAAGGGAGAAAAGGGAGGAGTCGATTGGCGAATCCGCGTATAGCATCTAGAACGAAAGAAGTTTTAAGAGGATGTGCATAGAAAAAAGATCAAGTTTTACATACGTCTACATCGACCCTGCTAGTCCTTCTTTCATGATGTTGGAGATGTAAAGGAAGTTTGAGTGGATCCTTGAGCAACGCGTCAAGTTCTCGTTCCTTTTGTAAATCTTTCGCTGATGCAGATGGATTTGGAGGATGGTCTTTACCTATAAATCAAACCACAATTAGTTGCAATATTCGTAAGAGGATAAAGAGAGGACAAACGGACGCTTATTATACAACACCTTTCCCAGAAGATGAAACAGTGCTAAACTTTGTTCTCGTCTCGTCACTGCCTCTAGCACGACGATGTGTTTCCCATATGCTTCTTCTTCTTTTGGCTAGGTTTGTGAGCGATACATGAGAACTGGAGAGCCATGATGGCGTTCCTGATATCTCCATTAGCAGATTCGACAATGATGTCGATGACTTCTTTAGAAGGCGCTATAGTGGATGCTGAGGACGATGAGGCGAAATGGGTCTTAAGAAGGGCTTGGACAGCTTTACGAAGGAGTGTTGGTGCGACAGGATTAAATCTAAAAATGCATATTGAGCCTTAAATATAAAGGAAAAAGATAAATGAAGGATAAAAGTACCCTATTTCAGTAACGTAAGGCCCTCCCAAAAGATCTTTCGACAAGACGGTCCTTACATCCACAATTTGCATTTTATTCCATCCTGAACCACCCGCTATTCGTTCATCAGTGGCTTCGCCTCGCATTCCAGCGTCACTAATGATAATCACGAGTGGTACTGCTGGGTTGGCAGGTGCCTAGAGAGTTGAGAGCCTTGTGGAATTGCGCTTGTGTTCTTGCGTGTAAGATATTGGGCAGATCTTCAAGTAGGATGATATGGCGCCTTGGTGTAGATTTGGTCGTGGTAGTAGATTGAGAGAGTTGAGTATCGACGTTGGTGAAAATGTTTTGACAAGTCGAGGCTCGAGTTAGAAATGCCTCGAACCTGCTGAAAATGCCTTCATAATTCTGATCAAATTCAGGATGAAATCCGGTTGAAGTACTGGGCAGAGATGCAGATTCATCTATGAAATAGATTGGTATAGGCAGGGAGAAATAGTACCGTAAATTGTTGAAGATGCCTCCCCTACTGCATTTCGCCATTCCATAATTTCGAACCCCATTTCACGAGCAAGAACTCGAATTGTGGACGTTTTCCCTGTACCGGCGGGCCCGGTCAACGCGAGGATTCTCTACTTTTTATATCTCAGACGACTGAGGCAGGCCAAAAGCAAAGGACACACCCTGTACTTTTTTAATTTACCCAAAGGACCGCCATCGAAGGCTTCAGTTAACCAACGACGGACATCCCCCACTTTCCTGACATGTACAGCTAATTCTGCCTAGCAGGGTATTTAAATGCAATTAAAAACATGAAGCTAATCATGACACACCTCAGTTGTAGGTTCATACTTGTCCATCCATAAAGCTGGTCGCTACAAAATAATAAGTTCGTGTACATGTATAAATCCTCAACATCCGGAGGCCTACCAATATCGTCAGGCATGTTTAAAGTTGAAGCAACACGAGATTTCTCTTTGGCTTTTCCTTTTCCCTTTTGGTTTTGAGGCGATGAGGCTGCAAGGCTAGTAGTAGCCGATGGGATGAGCGTAGGGGTCGAGCCCCTCGAAAACTGGTCTGTTGAGGTTTAGTTATTTATCCTGTTTTACTAAATATTGAGAAAGAAGACTTACAGTTGTCAATGGATCCAGCCTTTTTAGCGATAAAGGAGACCCTCTGCTGGCAGCGTCAAGCTTGACAGTTCTTGCGCGAAGAGTCGCGGCCACCTTTAATTTCTGACAGGTCATTTGAATTTGAGATTTCGGGGTTGGTGCCATGGGTGTCGAAAGACCAATTATATCGGCTTGAACATCGCGTGAGCTATATGTAGGAGCAACTCCGTGACCCAAACATGGGCACACATGCTGTGCTGAGATTGCTTGCCTCTTCTTCACAGACCACCACTCCCTCTTCCTCTTCTAAGAAATAACTAGGCTTCCTTGCTCATATGTCAATCTTCACTGCTGATGAGTCATACTCCACTGCAATCCCCTATGTACGGCTTAACAATGTCTTTGAGTCCTTCTGGCAATGAAACTACATACCGAAAAGCTGTGAATCAAATTCAATCAAGCATAAAAAAGTGAGCTAGCCTGTAACCTCTTTGTAACCTGATAATTTATCTTATCTATTTTATACTTGCAGTGCTTCACACAGACGTGTACACATCTACTCATTCAACATTCATCTGGAACAACTTGAGTCTGCCCATGCCTTGCTTGACAGAGAAGAGGAACGAAAGGCAATGAGGTTAGTTGAGTTAGTTGACATCATACAAAGGCCCAATTTCTGACATTGTTTTAGGGTAACATACAGTGATGACTATAACTTCATTGTTAGGTACCTGCCAGGTGCACTCCATCAGACAGCCCTTTGTTACTGGATCCCCAACCTCTTTGTTGGTCTTTCACAATTGACCCAACTACGTTCTGCAATGCCTATTGGCATTGGAGCAACAAGTATGTTTGATAGAATCCATAATTTGAGTTTGGGCTTACCCTTCTTCCTCCAGCCTTCCAAGTTGGACCAAGGATGAAGCAGGCAGATGCTGCTATCAGGCCTACCACATTTGGCCCTCCTAGCATTGTCCTTGAGGTTGGGGATTCAGAAAGTCTTGCACAGCTGAAAATTGATGCAAGGCTTTGGCTCGAACACATGCCTGAGGTCAGCCAATTTCTTCCTTTGTTGCCACCTACTCACCAGAACTTCTTCAGGTACAGCTGGTCATCCTCCTTTCAATCAGCCCCCCCATTGCTCCCTTCCCAAATTTTCCAACAATCATCATCCAATTGTGGAGAGACTCTGACATTCACCCTGCACCAGGCTCACAAGCAGCTCGGAGGAGGCAAGCCCGCATGGTCTGGGCTGCTGACTGGACCCATACTGCAACACCTTTATACATATTACTTTCTGACATCTTCAGAGGACAGGTGCCTGTGGCATATGGTAACAATGATCGTGTGCAGTTGGATACTGTAACTTGGCGGCAGCATATTGTTAATACATATTAGTTTTTCCATTTTGTATCCAAGAGGTATCAAAGATGATCATTTAAACCCTTTAATAAGGAGCTAAGAAGTGAAATTAAAAAGAACATATAGAGCAAGAAAACTAGTTGGATCATTTTGTTTCAGAGTTTGAATTGTTTTTTTTTTTCATTGTTTATACAAGACTACAGAGTATCACAAAAGTAGTACAGAAACAATGATGATAAACAAAACAAAAACAATAGCCTATCAGTAACAAGGAAGGTGTGGATGCATGGATGTGGTGACTTGGAGTGGGTGGTGGTGGCAGTGGTACACAGATGGAGGATCATGCAGAAAAGTAGAACAAAGAAAAGAGAGGGAAACAAAAGATTTAAGCAGACGTGATGAAAAAAAGGCTATACAAAAAAAAAAGGTCCCACAAATCATCAAAAGGTGTTAAGAAAAGAGTTGTACAACATCCTGTTAGATTATACGAGTTTCAACTCATTGTTTTATTCTTAAGTCTTCTTATCTTTTGATATCTTAATCACTCATTTTATTTTTCTCATGTTACAATAACCGTCACATTCTTTAGTCACGATTTTTACTATAGTGAGTCTCAACTTTATACTAAAGTTGAGACGTGAGTTCATTCATTTATTCACTTAATATTACATCTAACAACTACCTAGTTACAATTCTCTGTTCTAGCTGCAAAATTATCTCAACACATCCATCAATCATTGACAAACTATAGTGTGCCCCAGAAACTTGTGATAGGAACCAGATAGTGCTAAAGAGAATGGATGACTGAGATTGGGAGCGGCCATGAAAGAGGTTCGCTGAGCTTCACCCATACAGAAGCCAAAGCTGAGGCCGAAAGCAACCTGACATCAATCTCCATACCCACTCCATGCGAGAAGCGGTATAACGAGAGGCATATTGTGTATGGTGGTGGGTCTCACTCTGAGTCCGGTCTCCATCATCATTGTCATGATGTTTGTGGTTATGCCCCATGGTTATGACCATAATGTTCATTGTCATTGTTATCTTCCTTGTCCTCATCATCCATACCATCTGCATCCCCTTCCACATCCCAGTTCTACCATACACTCTCCCTCTCCCATACCCACCCTTCCCATCATCTTCAATATCAATCTCAACATCTCCATCCTTGCTATGGGCACTGATGCTTCCATGAAAGAAGATAAACTCTTCCCATGAGAAACAGAACACATAGTTGGGTGGTTCTCAATCTCATTCCTGTTTTATATGTGAGGACTCCTCCTGTACCTAGAGTAGGAATAGGAGCAACTACTGGCACATGCCCACAATCATAACCATAGTCATGATGAGAGGTTTGGGTAGGTGTAAACTGCTGGACGGGCATCAACATCAGATACAACACTCTGCCAGTTGTAGACAGGGTTGACAGATTGCCTGTTAAACCCAAGCAATAAGCTAGGTCTCACCTGGGTCACAACGACTTTACAACCTGGCACTTTAAGTGCACAGTCATATAACCTAGGACCTGAAGTCAGGGGTTAGGAACCAAGGATGAAATTGGGTGGATGGAATGAGTTGGGGTAGATAAGGTATGGAGGTGAGAAAGACCCAATGTGGAAGTAGCTGTGCCAGAGGAAGGAAGACCTAAAGATGATGCAGAAGGAATAGAAGATGCAGAGATAGATGTAGACAGACAGATGAAGTTCAACTATTGGTAATGGACCCACCTGAGAGAAAAAAATGTCATGCTGAACGGTCTTCAGGGAGCGAAGCTGGCTGTTTACCCATGAAGGATAGGATGGCCAATGCCTAAAAAGAAAAAAAGAGAGATTTAATGATTCAGTAACATGAGAAAATATAATTACAGTGTTAACTGGATAAGACCAAATTTCGCCATCTGTGGTTCTCACAGCCATTACCGCAAGGTCCTTGAAAAATGGTTAAGGAGGATGTTCTCGAGGGCCGCAATTGCTTCTTTGGCCTGGGCCAAGTCATGTAGTATGAAATCACCACGTCTGTCATATGCCAAAGTATGACTCTTCAGCATCAATGGCAACACAAGCATGTGTGCAGCTGCATAAATGGCAGAAATTGAGGAGTTTACTTGAAGAAAGTCAGGACAGGTAGTGTATGAGTGGAAAGATGTTGTTTTTGGCAAAATTTATCCTGGATGATTTGAATAGTAGGAGTTGGATGGACCTCTACTTTGCTTCAAATTTTTTCAGGATCAGTGAAAGATCCATCGACATGAGAAATATGAGGTACTACAGGTGCAGAAACCTGTCTAGCTGGACCATTTTTGCCGGGCATATTCAAAAGTGATGCAGATGCTGCAAGCACAGTTGTAAAAAAAAGACCACTGGCCAAATACAGTTAAACAGAACTGTGCTGACCATTGCCTCAGCACATTATTCACAACCCTCCTGCTTTTTCCTGATTTTTTTATTGGGCCTCCAACATGCTAGTCTGGTGGATCTGGTGCTGGAATAGAGCCTCTTGCAGATTTTTATTTGAAACTTCCTAAAGGAAATGCAATGGCTACTGCTGGTAGTGTTGTTGAGGCTGGCTTGAGCAATTTTAGTATTTTGCAAATAGCATGACACCATGTACTCTGATTGCTTAGTGTTGGGAGATGACCCCCTGGCTAATGGCTTGATGGTAATATAAATTCTAATAAATCCCATAAAATTATATAAATATTTCCACATATAAAGGACCCTATAAGCCAGGGGGTCATCTCCCAACACTAAGCAATCAGAGTACATGGTGTCATGCTATTTGCAAAATACTAAAATTGCTCAAGCCAGCCTCAACAACACTAACTGCTGGTGGTTTCAAGGGATGGCCAGAACATGTCTGGATTTCCACTTGTTGGTTTGATTGGTGGTCTGTTCCTCACCACTTATATGGTAGTGAGCAGTAGTGTTTTTATGAGTCCCCTTTAGGGGCTTGTTCTTATAAGTGGATGCAGTGTTCAAAGGTAACACAAGACTTGCCGGTAACTTCCATGATTGCATGTGTTGATGGTGATGGCCTTGTTTGCCACACAAAAACACTGTAAAAGTCACTGCTCCCATTTAAGAAACTCAACGCTCACAAAGACGCTATCAAAATCTTCTGTAGTATTATTCATTATAAAACATCTATTATTGAGCTATATATAATGTCTCTTTCAATATATTTTGTATATTTTCTCTCAATTGGTGCAATCGAGGTCTTTGCAAGGTCTTTGAAACATTCTGTAGCATTGTCGAGCACTATGCTACCTAGTACCGTATGGATAACTGTCATGCTTTTTCAACACTATTGCTCTCCTCGCAGTCCATCTCCTTATCTATGTCCATTTTGGTCAGCTTAGTGTGCATCATTGACACCTCCTCTTCTGTATAGCTGGCCTTTTTCTTCAATACATTTTTTACCTTTCAGCTGCCCCTGTGTTCTGGGTTAAGTTTTTCATGAATGCATCCTGAATTGTGTTTCTGTTAGTTATGACCCTAATTAATACATGATGACTGACCTGAGTGAATTGTCCATCAAATAAACTAATACTCCTCAGTACCATTATCGTGCACCAATACTGATTGGTAGCATGAGAAGAAAGCTTAAAAGTTGCCATCATGAAAATAAGCGGACTTTGAATTCACTTACCTATTTTGGAAGCAGCCCTGAATCGCATTCCTGGTCAACAAATCATTTGTTCAACGTTATCATCCTCATCACTCATCATATTCTCAATGTCTCACACTATGCTGTCTATCATTTACACTATCAACATGCTCCTAAACATCTACCATCTGTTTGTTCCTTGGCTAGCTATTCAACAAAGCAATCAATCTACTATTCACATTGGTCATTGGCTTGTGTTTGATCATATCTTTGGCCCATCATTTCAAGAATGGCCCCTTCATGGACGCATCAGCTACATCTCCCATTATGTAAAAGGCTTTGTCATTGTTGTTGTGGCTATGGACCCACAAGTCTTCCCATCAGCTTTCTATCTTGCTATGCCTCGCTCCTGGATCTCACTCAGTCCCCTATCCTCAATTATCTACCTCTTATCTTATCATTCACTGCCAAAACCATCATTCACATGGCACCTGAAGCCTTCCCACCCTCTTTATGACAATTTAGGAAGTCCAGGAGGATCATGACTAAGCAGGAGTTGCAGATGAATCAGCAGCAGAGGATTATTCTTGCAGTGTGTCAAGTGTTATCAAGGCTGCACGATATGGGATCATGGGCAAGTAGTATTTTCTTGGGAACAAGGCTGTGCCTTTCAAGTGTTGACTCAGGACCTTTCACATTTTTGACATGACCACATGCCTATGGAGTTGATATATTTTTGCTATTGGACTGTGTACACTGCCTTCTTTTCTCTTGCACTTTGACACTTTCCAGATTTTTTTTAATTGTTCCTTCTTCTTTTCCATTGTTCTTTTCTTCTCGCAGCTGTCCTCTCTTTATCTTTCTTCCTTTGACAGCACATACTTCTTTCTTTTTTATTGTTCTACATAGCCTCATCCTTAGGGTATAAATACTGCTCTTTTGTACCAGGATAGGTAGTTTCCCCCAGTTTCCCCAAATTCATTCTTAGTCTCTTACAGTCATCATCTCAGTGGAGTTCCAGTGAATTCCTCCCTCAAGTTTGCTTTTTCAGCCTTATCTGTTACTGTCCCATACTGTCTACTGCTATAGTCTTACTGAAGACTCTTTCTCATTCATCCTCATCCTCCTCACCTCTACTCTTGCCCCTTACCTCTGTGTGTTACAAGTCAAGGTTATACCTTCCCTAAATGAACAACAGAGAGGCTTTTGACTTAAAGACTAGTCCATTGCTCTCTGGTTGGTGTTATATAACAACACAAACAACAATTTATATCGGTTCTCCAAAAATAGTTGAAGAACCAAACTGAACTGAACTTTGGTAACACTACTCAGCACAAGTATCCACATTTGCAACTTATCTGTACCCCTTGTTCTTCTCAGCATGAGTATCCACCTTTGCAACTTATCTGACATCTGGTTTCTGTCCATATGCTTCACATCCTGCTAAAATCTATTTGTTTAATCATGCTCACAGGGCATTGCCCAACTCTTGATCTTTGTGCATCATGTTATTGGATGTAGGCATCAGGAAAAATGATTTTGGCCTTAGGTAGCCTTGGGTAATTTGTTAGTGTCACATCACTACCCAGGACATCCCAGGACATCCCAGGACAACCTACACTGCTGGCAGCAGGTGGTGTTTCTGATGGAAAAACTTATTATTAGAAATGTTTTGTCATTTCTGATTACATTTTTCCTAAAGTTACACCAAAACAACTTCCTTATAAGGGAATTAATTTGGTGTAACCTTAAGAAAAATGTTTTGGAAGTGACAAAACATTTCTAAAAATAGGTTTTTCCAAAAGAAACACCACCTGCTGCCAGCAGTGCTAGGACAGCATATATAAAATTCTAGAGTGTCACACACTTGCTCAGGACACCTTTAGTGCATCCTATGCATTGACCATCTGGATTAAATCATATCAGGAGGCCCTGGGAGTCCCTTTAGAATTTATGAATTTTGCTAGGCAATGTTTAACCGCCGCATCCAGGAATGTATTTTGCAATTTTCTCAATAAGGAGAGCTGCTATTAATATAATTTAAACATATTCAGGGTCCTAAAACAATTCTCTACTATCTTTAAAAAATTTCCTTTTTTGGAATTTATGTAATCTACCCTGACCCATAGTATATACTTGAAATCATGCTTATCTGCGATCATGTGACCAATGGTCTGTGCACCATCCAAAAGATAAACCACCCACAATTTTGTTTTTTTATTTCCTACTTCCCCAGTATTATATATGTACTAGTATATTTATGTATCACTATTTTATTATTATTTTATTACTAGTATATATGATGTTTAGAATAATTGAATATAATTTTATTATTATTATTATTATTCTGTTGTGTGAGACTATTCAAATATCTGGTTTATATATGTTTTCTAGCATCAGATCCAAAGGGACTAAGGTTGCCTCAGGATAGGGCTGCACGCCATGACCGTACAGTACGGAATGGACGGACCCGTAGTACGGTTGCCGTACCCGTGCCGTCAAGGCTCAGCTTGACCAACTAGACGGACGGTGGACGGGACAATCAATGACCGTCCATTATCGTCGCAAAACGGCCGTTGACGGTATTGTACGGGTACCAATCCTTATTTTCTCACACCAACACCACCGTCTGTACGAGTAGCTGCCTATTTGACATACAAATACAGTTCTGACGTCCTGCCAGTCGAGAGACAATGATTGCGTGAAACGGCAGCAGTAAATTGTTGGAGTTGTTCAACTGTTGTAGCAGTTTTTGCAAGTGAGTAGACGATAGACTCTTGTGAAGCCAGGCTCAAGTGGATGAGTCTAGGTGTGTCAGGGATTATCTAAGGAAACTTCATGTCAACATAAATCGTCTATATTACTACTTGGACCGCTTACAGTAAATGTCATTTTTCCAAAGCATCTTATTTCCTTGCATACGACTCAGAATCCTTGAACTCGGAAGTTTCAAGTTGAGCCGCGACCGGGAATCGAACCAGTGTTGAGTGCTGGGTTGAAAATTTAGTGATTTGTCAGCATATTTCCATTTTCGGCAGGATTCAAGTGCCGTCTGGCCGTCTACCATACAACAGCCATCTCCATACCCGTCCCATAGCCGTTGGGGTTCTGCCAACCAGACTTGACAGACGGTGGACGGGTGAACCGTACCCGTCCTCTGACCGTCAATTGTACGGCTGTACCCGTCAGACAGTACGGTGTGCAGCCCTACCTCAGGATGCTCTCAGGTTGCCACAGGACAGCCTGAGACTTTTTATACATAGGTAACTTGCACCCCAGGGCGACCTCTTGACCTGAGCGCCCTGAGCTGCCTAGGGCACCCCAGGACATTTCAGGAAAGCCTAGGACAGAAGTCATTTTTCCTGATGTAACTGCCCTGACTTCTCATTTGATTGACACTTTCACTGGTGGTGGGCAATGCCTGTTATGGATTTGGCAGTGTTATGTCACATCACATTGCCAAATGTGTGACAAAGTGTGAAACACTTGAAACATAGCTTACTCACTCAGTTCTGCATCATTTTGGATGATTTTTTTGGTATCATAAATGTATTATAGCATCATGTGAACATATATTGAATGAATTTTATGATAGAAATGGTGATTGTGTGGTTTTTTGAGGTGGCTATGCTTTCTTTGTCTGGTGGACTAAAACTTCTAAGCAATATAACACTTCAATTATTGATTTCTGCAACATATTTTGGTGATGTGAAATTCTCTACCATGTATTGTAAATATTTCTCAGCAGTTATTTTATTTTATTGTACATGAAGGACCCTACAAATGAGCAATTTCTACCCAAGTCCCTGCCAAAATGCCATTTTTGAAACTTCCAGTCAATAGAACACTTCAGAAATGGGTTTATGTAACTTGTCTTGGTGATGTTAAATGATCTAATATATATTTTAAATATTTCTGAGCAGTTATATTGTTTTATTTCACACCCAGACCCTTATAAATGAGCAGTTTCCACACAAATTCCTGCTAAAATGCAATATTGGCAACTTCTGGCCTATAGAACACTTCTAAAACTAGTTTATGTAACTCATATTACTAACATAAAATACTATACTATGTATTATGAACATCTCTCAGGAGTTAGAATTTTTTATTTCACACTCAAGCCCTTAAAAATGAGTGAGCTAGTGGCTGTTAGGGCAACTGCGACGCTGACTCAGTCAAGCTAGCAGGGGATCCAAAGTTAATAATCAAAGGGATATCTACAAGTGACTCACCTAGCAGGGGATCCAAAGAGGAAAGGATGGGGATCCCTGCTAGGCTGTGGGGTATTTAAGTACTAATATGGACATAACAGAGATATAAAATAAATAAAGGAATGATACAATAATAATTAATTAATTAATTAAGAAGTGGTGTGATGTGAAAAATAAAAATAAAAGACGGAGCGAACCGGAGGAATGGAGTTGGATTGGAGTTGGATTGGAGTTATGGAGTATTGGAGTAAACAAATGACGGAAGCGGAGTTGGACGGAGCATCAGAAAAAAATAACCTTGGCCTGGCTGGCTCTGGCTGCCCTGGCCAGCCCTGGCCAGCCCTGAACATCTTTGGCTAGGTTTAAAAATCTGAAAAAATGCTAACAAATCACAGAAATATTTATAGCACCCAATTCCAAAAAAATTAAACAATTACATAAGACAGATGCTGAGATATTGGCTTGTCAGTGTCAGGATCATGCAGATCGCTAGGTGCATAGGCAGGACCCCTAGTAGAGTCGTTAGGGCAGATGGTACAGATGCAATCACTGTGCAAGAAACAACTCAGATGATTAATAGTGAATACAAAATGCAACTTGCCTGGGATATGTGGCACTGACATGCTGATTTTCTTCTCCTGGAATCAGGTGACCCTCAGCCTCAACTGTCTCTTGATCCTTTGCCTTGACAATATGAGTTGGAGAATTTTGCAGGGCATGTTTATTACTTTAGGTCCCTCATGGCCTCTGTCCAGTTTGACCCCCTGTATCCTTTCATCAACCCCTCAAAATTTTCTCCCAATGGTCTGGCCATCAGCAATTACAAGAATATCACATGGCCTGGCTCCAAGGAGAACGCAGTTTGTGTAATGATTAGTGTTTGGAAGTCCAGTTGCAGGACTGGAAAAAGACTGCAAAAAGACCGGACCAGACTGCAAAAGACCGGACCAGCAGTCCGGTTTTTTGGTTTTTGAGAAGCAAAGACTGGAAAAAGACTGGTCTCAAAAGACCGGTCTTCAGTCCTAGGACCGGTCTGACCAGTAGTTTTGTAGCCCCTATTTTTCCCTTTAAAACAAGATAAAGACCGTATTTATTGGTCAAATATTCACTGAGAAAAAAATAAAACAGTAAAAATGTACACAAAATAGTAGGAAACAAATAATATCACCATAAAATTGTCAATTCCCAACGGAATTCAACGTTCTTGGGCTTATTCTAAAGGTATAAATCACATCTACATATTTGTCTGATGTTATATATGAAAGTATGACCGGTATTTGTCAAAAGTCCGGTCCTGGACAGTCTTGGACCAGGACTGGTCCAGGACTGCAAAAAACCAATGTGGACTGGTCCTAATTGGTCCAGTCCGGTCTTTTGACCTTCTAGAAGCTTAGTGGACCGGTTGCGGTCCTGGTCCTGTCCAAAAATACCAAAAGACTGGACTGGGCCAGACTTCCAAACACTAGTAATGACTGGTGCTGTTAATTCTTGCAACATCATTCATCCCATGACTGCTGGCGCTAACAGGATTTGTGCACTCACCATCATCCCATCCATCCCTGCTTATCACAACTTTTAACACTTTTTATGGAAGAAGTACTTGACATCCATTCTTTATGGCCCCTTTGACTACAGTTGCCTTTCGACATTTATAAGCAGATGTGAGGGCCTTATGTTGTCCTGTTAGTTATTTCTTTTTATTTTTCTTTGCTGCTGCCTATTCATTTAATCTCTGGTAGATGGTTCCTCACAGCCCCTGGTCATCTCAAAGGGTTGCAAGTGGAACATGAAAGCCTTAAATTTCATAATGCTTCTTTATACTTACTTGCCTCAAAACCAACAACAGTCCCTATATATGATGCACAGTTGAAGCCCTTTATGTTCACAAAGGCTGATTTTGCGGCCCTGCCTTCTCTCCCTCGTTACAAGAAGGTGGGTGATCCAAACATCAGGAAAAATGATTTTGGCCCTAGGTAGCCTTGGGTAATTTGTTAGTATCACATCACTACTCAGGACATCCCAGGACACCCCAGGACACCTCAGGACACCTCAGGACATCCTAGAGCAGCACAGGTAAAATTTTGAGTGTCACCCATTTTCTCAGGACACCTTTAGTGTATCCTGGTGCATTGACCATCTGGACCAAATCACATCAGGAGGCCCTGGGAGTCCCTTAGAATTTATGAATTTTGCTAGAAAATCTTTAACCGCTGCGTCCAAAAAAGTATTTTGCAGTTTTCTCAATAAGGAGAGCTGCTATTAATATAATTTAAACATATTCAGGGTCCTAAAACAATTTTCTACCATCTTTAAAAAATTTCCTTTTTTGGAATTTATGTAATCTACCCTGACCCAGCACCATATGCTTGAAATCATGCTTATCTGTGATCATGTGACCAATGGTCTGTGCGCCATCCAAAAGATATATAAACCACCCACAATTTTGTTTTCTTATTCCCTACTTCCCCAGTATTATACTAGTATATTTATGTATCACTATTTTATTATTATTTTATTACTAGTACTATATACTATGATGTTTAGAATAATTGAATATAATTTTATTGTTATTATTATTATTCTGTTGTGTGAGACTACTCAAATATCTGGTTTATATATGTTTTCTAGCATCAGATCCAAAGGGACTAAGGCTGCCTCAGGATGCTCTCAGGTTGCCTCAGGATGCTCTCAGGTTGCCTCAGGTTGCCTCAGGTTGCCTCAGGACGCTCTCAGGTTGCCTCAGGATGCTCTCAGGTTGCCTCAGGTTGCCCCAGGACAGCCTAAGACTTTTCATACATAGGTAACTTGCACCCCAGGGCGACCTCTTGACCTGAGCGCCCTGAGCTGCCTGGGGCACCCCAGGACATTTCAGGACGGCCTAGGGCACAAGTCATTTTTCCTGATGAAGTTAGCAGATCTCTCCCCAAATTCATTGGTTTCTGTCTTTTTCACTATGAACACCTACATGAGCTCCCAGGTTCCTCCCACTCCCACTCCTAGTTCCTCCAGCAGGTCTTGGTATGGAAATCCTCAAACTACAGGAGGCAGCGGCTCTTCCTCATGTAGTGACAGTACCTCCAAGGTCCCTTCCCAAGTTCTTTCACTCAATTTGCAATTCTTGATATATCATGGAGAAATGCCAGATGCGGATGAAGATTAGCATGATTTTGATTGTGTTCATATGCTCATCCAGGAGTCCCATTTGAAAGAAGGTGTATTGGTCTCAAACACTAGCACAATATCTTGGACTTTATTGATATATCCTTCCATTTGTTGATGTATACAAACAACTACTGTAGACATAGTCGTAGAGATAAATGAAAGTGTGTAATTCCTTGTTCTGATAGTTTGCAGCTGCTTCGTTGATGCCTGGCACGTGACAAGCAGGTATAAGTTGTAAGGGTATGAAGAATTGTTGCATGCATGGACCACAATCAATTTTTTTTGTTGATCGCTCCATCTAATCTGACTCGGAGTCTCATTACACCACACATTCCACAGAGGATGCATGTATTACACTTGATTTTTTTCACATCTCTGCTGGTTCTTGAACTGCTCAATACAAATTTTGTATCTAGTAAGTGGTCTTATTTTTGTTTACAAGTCACAGGGAACTTATCCAGATTTTTTTTAAAGCATGCACTCATTGCACTGACAGTCGTGCCTTGCCATACATTTGTCCATGCAAAGTTTCTGGTGAGTACTTTAACTTTCTCCAGCTTGCTCTGATGCTCACCGGCAGTTTTTTTCAGGCAGACCTGTCTAAATCTGTGAGTCTGTCTGCTTTCCTGTGCTTTGGTTGTGCCCAGGCTTTGACAAATAGTACTTTGCCATATGTTTGTCCATCCAAAGTTTCTGGTGAGTGCGTTGATTCTCTCCAGCTTACTCTGATGCTCATTTTTTTAAGCATGCACTCATTGCGCTGACAGTCATGCCCTGCCATATATTTGTCTGCGCAAAGTTTCTGGTGAGTACTTTAACTTTCTCCAGCTTGCTCTGATGCTCACCGGCAGTTTTTTTTTGGGCAGACCACACACTGTCTAAATCTGCAAGTCTGTCCGCTTTCCTGCAATTTGGTTGTGCCCAAGCTTCAACAAATGGTATCCTGCCATATGTTTGTCCATCCAAAGTTTCTGGTGAGTGTGTTAATTCTCTCTGGCTTACTCCGAGTCTGACACTCATTTTTTTTTTTGGTGCAGACCACCTACTGTCTAAACTAGTGTTTGGAAGTCCAGTCCAGTCCAGTCCAGGTTTTTGGTATTTTTGGACAGGACCGGGACTGCAACTGGTCCACTAAGCTTCTAGAAGGTCAAAAGACCAGACTGGACCAATTAGGACCGGTCCACATCAGTTTTTGCAGTCCTGGACCAGTCCTGGTCCAAGACTGTCCAGGATTGGACTTTTGACAAATACCGGTCATATTTTTATATATAACATCGAACAAATATGTAGATGTGATCTATACCTTTAGAATAAGCCCAAGAATGTTAAATTCTGTTGGGAATTGACAATGTTATGGTGATATCATTTGTTTCCTACTGTTTTGGGTACATTTTTACTGTTTTATTTTTTTCTCAGTGAATATTTGACCAATAAATATGGTCTTTATCTTGTTTTAAAGGGAAAAATAAGGGCTACAAAACTACTGGTTCAGACCGGTCCTAGGACCAAAGACTGGTCTTTTTCCAGTCTTTGCTTCTCAAGGACCAAAAAACCAGACTGCTGGTCCAGTCTTTTGCAGTCTGGTCCGGTCTTTTTCCAGTCTTTTTCCAGTCCTGCAACTGGACTTCCAAACACTAGCTGTGCATGTATTTAGGAGGAATGGGTGGCACAGGTAAATCACAGGTAATCAAAGCTCTTTCTGCCTTTTTTGAAGCCAGAAATGAGGCCCATAGGTTTATCATTGTTGCTCCGACTGGAACAGCTGCTGCATTGCTTGGAGGGTCTACCTATCACTCAATGTTTGGCATTAATGAGTGAATGAGCTCAAACAAACTTGGTCATATCAAAGCAAAATTGAATGGTGTAGAATATGTATTCTTAGATGAAGTGTCTATGCTCTCTGCTCAAGACTTATATAGGATTAATTCTCAGCTTGCACAGCCCATTCAGTCAAATATACGGAGTTAGTCCATGAAAGTGAAGTTGACAAAGGCCTGAGGTTCTCTGTTCAGTGGATATTCGGCAGATTGTACTGGACTGCAGAGGATGTCCATTTAGCTCATTTCCGGTGAGTATTAAAGAGTCCAGGGATGTCCAGGGAGCTACCAAGCTTCCAATATTAGGTTCCTGGAGGTTACTGTGTGAGTGCATGGGGTCAGGTATTGACATACGGAGCATATCCATTGAGCTCATATGAGGTCTTTACACTAAGCCACTAATTCTGATCGGAGTCCAATCAGACTCAAATTTGGCTGGAGCACCAGCCATTTTCAAATTTTGAGTCTGAGCCCAGTCCGAGTTCAGTCCAAGTAAATTGCTCAGACTACTTGGAATCTGATCGGACTGTGTGTCATCAGATTCTCATCAGATTCTGATCGGACTTACTCAGACTTAGTCCAAGTAAATTGCTTAGACTACTTGTTTGTACCCATGTTTGTACCCATGTTTGTCCTCTTCCCACACAGACCATTGGTCACATGATCACAGATAAGCATGATTTCAAGCATATGGGTCAGAGTAGATTACATAAGATTCCAAAAAAGGAAATTTTTAAAGATGGTAGAGAATTGTTTTAGGACCCTGAATATGTTTAAATTCTATTAATAGCAGCTCTCCTTATTGAGAAAATTGCAAAATACTTTCCTGGACGTGGTGGTTAAACATTCTATATGAAAATTCATAAATTCTAACCAGATGGTCAATGCACCAGGATGCACTAAAGGTGTCAAAATCATTTTTCCTGATGCAGTCTGAGTTCAGTCCAAGCTGAGTCCGAGTCCAAGTAATTTTTTACTTGGACTCAGACTCAGCTCAGACTCAGTGATTTGACAACTGACAAAATATGTTGTGATCAGTTGTGTCCAAAAGAGACCATTAGGAACTTAATCCTAATCTTGAGGAGATGTGCACGGTTTGATTTAACCTTGTCCAGTACTTCCTCTGTGGAGGTGCATAGATAAACACTTTTGGTGGAACAAGTGGATGTCCAAAGCTTTTATAGATGCTGGAGTATGTTTCTTTTTTCATCCTACTCCACGAAGATCAAAGGTACCATTGTGGTTTGAGATATCAATGACAAGATATTGACGATGAGGCGCATGTAGCTAATTGTGTTGAGACAGAGATAATAATGAGGGTAGAGGTTAGCTAGTCTCTCGTAGACAGCTTCAATATATGTGATGTGACATGAGTTATGGATCACAATATATGAAGTCTGTTGTTTACCATGCCCCCAAACCCGTGCTAGAAAATGTTTATGTAATCTTCGGACTTCGAAATCATCTTCATCTCCTCTGAACGCAATAATTGAAGGGTCTTCTCAGCTGTTCTTAGAGAGAACATATTTCTATTGGGATTCAGATCCTTAAATGTATTATATATCTAATTTAGGAGTATCCGATGTGATGTGGATGCTTCTGTGAAATTTAGGTGCATGCATGTCAAGTTGAGCTCCAAATCACGTGCACCACTTTTGACTTCATTCCCAGTCAAAATCAGTTCGGACCAGAGAGGGTTAGCTTGAGTTAAAACGAATAAAAACTAGTATACCGGTGTAAATATATGTAAATCGTTACAACTCGAGGAATGAGACACTTCTCAGATATTCTTCATTCGTAAATATAGTCAAATCTAGTCAAATCTTTTTAGATATGTATATGTATATTTAATATGACACCTGTATCGAGCTTCAATTTCCTTTACTATTCAGAATTTCCAATGAATTCAAATTTTATTTTATACTTGATACTGACAAGGTACTGAGGTATCATAACTAATAGTAATAGTATATCTAACCATATGTCCACCCTTCTGTTGCAATCCTTCACCTTCCTTTGCCCATCTGCACCTATGAACAAACTTGCTGTTACCGATTGCGAAGCCAGAGAGTTGCTTTTACGTTGTCCAAGTTGAAGCTGGGGTGGTTGCCACAAGGCATGCACCCCAGTTGTTTCCATTGCCTTGGTGTGGGATCAGTACTGTGATCTAGAAAAGAGAAACTGTGACTTACTTACCTAGATTCAGTGTTTTCGAGTGGGAAGTGCAGGAGAAGAGGGGGAATTAGAGAAGGCACATGGTGGTAGAGAACGGACTTGGTTGCGAAAAAAAAAATCAAAAATTGATCCTATTATAGGTGTATGTAAGCAATGTCGAACATGGGAAGGGTACCGAAGAAGAACTCGGCGACTTGGTTGTGAAATTTTTCAAAAAGTGACACACATCTAAGAAGAATGTGATGATGTGCCTGGAAAAGTGATGGGGTATCAATGATGATCGTGGTGATCTCTATAAACAATGCGACAAAGGCCTGGGAATCTAAGAAGAATGCGACGATGTGCCTGGGAAAGTGATGGGGTATCAATGATGATTGTGATGATCTCTATAAACAATGCGACAAAGGCCTGGGAAGGTTGGGGGTATCAATGATGTCGGATTTATTTCTAAGCATTATATAAGCATTTATAAGCATTTGTAATAATTTTATATTGGTCAGCTGCTCCCACACCGTCGTCCCATTATACTGTTAGCCCAGTGTCACGAACGTCACATATCGTGACATAACTGTGACATCACAGTAACTTGCCTTTCAAACCTGGGTTGTTGGTCAATTCTGCCAGTAACCTGCTCATTTTCTGTGTTCAATTTTCGCTTTTTGATCTCCTATCTGCCAACCTCCTTACTATTTAATTGGCTGTGATATATATTGTCTTTTTCTGTGTTTTAATTTCGCATTTTTGAACAGCTATAGCCTGTCTTTTGGGATCTGCTGTAATTTTTTTTTCAATCATCATTAACCCAGGGTGTATTTTTTGTTTGTATTTTTGTGGGTTGTTCCATGGTACATTTATCTATCTACACAGTTAATTTAAAGATGAAGAAATAGGAACATGGGATGAGAAGATATAGGAAAAAGTGAAAATAATATACACACTTAATGTGAGTGGGAACATAATATTGGAAGATGAATAGAGATTCTGTCTGTTTCTGTGTTTTAATTTGAGTGAATGGGAGGATGGTTACAATAACAATGTGGGTGGGAAGATAAATCAAGACAGAGAGGTGGATGTTGATGGGAGGGAATATTAACAATGTGAGTGGGAAGATAAATCAAGACAGAGAGGTGGATGGAGATGGGAGGGAATATGGTTAGATAGGTATGGATGAGTGGGGTGGTGGTAGGCTGTACCATGAGAATTAGGAACATGGGATGAGAAGATGAGGTTAAAATAAAAATAATATACACACTTAATGTGACAGATAGGTGAATGGGAACATAAGAAAATGTCAGATAAATTGAGAATAAAAAACAAGATTGGAAGATGAATAGAGTTATTTTGAGTGATTGGGAGGATGGTTAGAATAACAATGTGAGTGGGAAGATAAATCAAGACAGAGAGATGGATGGAGATGGGAATATGGTTAGATGGGCATAGATGAGTGAGGCAGGTAGGTGGTAAGATGAGGGTTCTCTGTTTTGTATTACTATGAGAATTTTGAAAATGAAAAAATTGAGATAAATTGAATTGAATTAAAGTAAGTTGAGTGTGATGGATTAAATATTTGATACAATTTAGAAATTGAGAAAAATGTAAATGAGGTTCAAGTTCAATGTTTAAAAAATACATTCAATGATACATACAGGGTATTTGAGTAAAAGTGAGAACTAATTATTTCTGGAAGTGGAAATAAGATTGGAAGAGAAAACAAAGCTCAAGGGATCTTATGGAAGATGTTCTGTGTGTGTTCATGATTTATATATAGACCATTCAGATGAGAAAAATGTAGAAAATGAAAATTAAGTGAAAAATAGATAAAATAGAAGAGGGATGGTATGATTAATATTTATGTGGTGAGTGTAGGATGTTGATTAATTGAGTGACAGGAGAGAAGGATTTATGATTTATGACTGAGGATTTACACAACAACAGCAATCCTTCCTCCTGAAACTCCTGTATGGTGATGTATGATAGGGGTTGTGTCAGGGTATCTCACAATTGTTCACCTGTCTCCAACACACCTCAGGACAGAATATGATATTAGAACATTGATAAGAATAAATTTATGATGGGTCAAGATGCTCATTCACAACTGATGATGATTATTGGCTATATTTGATGACTCTCTCTTCTTCAGAGTGTGATGGGTAGATGTTCATAGTCTGAGATGCTCAGATGGGTCTACTATTACTAAGTATAATTGGAGTGTATTTGAGTCAAAGTTTGAACTAATTATTATTCAAGCAGAAATAAATTGGGAAGAGAAAATAGAAAGGTTCTTATGATTTATGATGGTTCTGGATGGTGTTCAAGTTCAGAAAATTGAAGTATTTTAAGTGTAAATTAAGTGAAAAGGAGATAAAATAAATTGATTTGAGTTATTTAGATGTTTTAGTGATATTATTTAGATAGGGTAGGATTTATAAAAATGGCTTCTCAAGTTTTTTCAAGAGTAGAAAATAAAAGAGAATGTGTTTGTGATAAAATGGACTATTTTGTGTTGTCCTCAGGCTGTGATTTGTTGACTGAGTGTTAGGTGGATGGGCAGATATATAAATACTCTCTTCTGCTCAGATGAGTTGGCTCTTGGGATATCAGGTGGAGTCTACTACTGGGATATCCAATATCAGACTGAGTCTACCATTAGGATTTGAAGCTGGGTCTCCCATTAGGATTTGAAGCTGGGTCTCCCATTAAGATTTGAAACTGGGTCTCCCATTAGGATTTGAAACTGGGTCTCCCATTAGGATTTGAAACTGGGTCTACCATTAGGATTTGAAACTGGGTCTACCATTGGGATCTAAAACTGAGTTGGCTATTAGGATTTTTCACTGAGTCCACTGTTGTGATGCAGCCAGGGGTCCAGGGGGCAGAGCCCCTGGCAAGCCCTGAATCTGTGCTGTAGGCCGGCAAAGCGGAGCGGCGCCGTGCCAAAGGCACGGGTTCATGGCTTGTGTAAGCATGAGTCGGACATGACAAAATGGGAAGCCGAACAAGCTGCAACAAATTGATGAGAAAACAATCAAATGCCAGGTGCGACATTTTACGAACATACTCGTTTAGTCTCATTTTTCTTACTCAACTTAGATTTCTCTCACTCAGCTCAGATTTTTCTCACTCAGCTCAGAACCGGTTTTCACTGGGCTTCATTTCCTACCGACGAGGAAGTCACATAAACACCCATCCTCTGAGTCCCAAATTTTAATTTATATGGTGCCTAAGCTAAATATAACAACTTTCACAGTAAAAAGTAGCAAAAGGCATCTGTCGTCGCGTGAGCTCGACGCGACGATAATTCAAAGGCCGAGGATTACATAATGATTTTCTAGCACGGGTTTGGGGGCGCGGTAAAAACAGGACTAGCCTTTTTTAAAACTCCCTCATTTGTGACTTCACTGCTTATTTTAATTCAGAGAGAAGGAACAGAGAATGTCTTTGCTTATGTACAGATTCGAGGCTGAAGTCTGGATTTCGCAATGAACTATGATTTCAAGGCTGACCGAATTTCAGTACTATTGTTTTGGATGGAGACGTCTATGGATTGGAACCGCCACCGATACTATCGGCTGATAGGACTCATGCACAGAATCTAGATTTTCAGATTCTAATCCGTTGGTCGCTGTGATTAATTTATAGGGTCAGACCTGCCCGTGATGCTACCCGCAGCGCGAATTCTAGATCAATTCAAGATTCCGTACGAACTAAGTCTTAGCTCACCATCTCGCAGAATACGCACGATCAGCGCCTGCGAAGGGCCGACGAACGATTATAGCTGGCGCAGGAGGTGCAGCTCATTTACCAGGCGTGGGGGATGACTGCGCTTCCTGTCATTGGTGTTCCTGTTAAAGAAAGTGCGCTAGATGACGTGGAGTCATTACACAGTATAGTTCAAACGCTCGTGAGTTCATCTATCATTATGCGAGATTCTTTCCTTGCTCATACATAGCTTAGCGTGACGTACCTGTGGCGACAGTTGCTATAAATAATGGCACCAATGCACTCGATTTTAACAAGATGAAGCGCTCTGAATCTCTGATAATATACCGCCTGCTACAACAAAGCCTCCTGCGCAAAGGAAAAGGAACAGAAAACGCAAAAGAAAGGCCGCATCCACCAGCTCATCTTCGTCAGATTCTTCATCAGACTCTACTGAAGATGAAGCACCCAAAATAATGACCAAAGAGGTGCCTGTACCTTCGCCACCTCAGCTCATCATCGGACTCAGATCCATCAGAGTCAGGTCCGTCGGATCAAGAAGACGCAGCTGGTGAAATTTTGAGAGGAAGCCTCAGAACGTTGCTAAATTCGACAGGTTTCTCCTTCTCCGCCTCCACCTTCAACAGCCTTGCCGTTTTTCCTGCCGTCGGAAAATGCAGGGAATGCTGCTGGATCTAAAGAAAAAGAACCTAATGATCGATTTCGCCAATTTTGGATGACATTGGTCGCAGACGGTTTCAAGGATGACTTGAAAGAAATTCGAAAGGTTTCTCATTGTTTTTCGCCTATGCATACTATGTTGCTGACGTGTCACAATTTTGGGAACCTAACCTTGGAACCTCGCGTTTAGCCTTGTTGATTGACTCTTTAACCGCCAGCGCTGACGTTTTTCCATCCTCATCGAACGGGAGGGATACTCCCAATGAAATGGATGTTATTCTCAATTGATGCAATCATGTGAAAGTTCACCCCGAAGAATCATGATTGTGTGTTCGTCTAGTGCATAACCTTGAACTGCATACAATGAGGCTGTCTAGTACTGGTCGGCTTTTGCGTCGATGTGGTTGAAGACCATGCTCTGCTCCATTTCTATTCTGACCTTCTCTTCCACCACCTCTTCCATCGAATCGACACGTTCTCCATATACGGACTTCCAGCGCTAACGACGTTCGGCAAGAGTTGGGTTATTTCTGAAAAACGCAGCTGGAAGATACAGAAACTGATGTAGAGGAAGTTTGGTTTGCAGTACGTTGTATACTGATTTTGAAATCCTCACCATCATACCGATTTATTTTATTGTCAGGGGTGCCACTGAGCCAAACGCGAGAACTGCCTCGTCTGGCAACTTGAGGAACACAATCCAAGAAATGGTTCAAGGACTGCGTGGGTTGCACATTGTTCTTTCCATCCGACTTGCTTTTGGGTGGATCGGTGCCTCTTCGATCAGTAGATCAGCACACTTCTTCCCCTCGTACACTTCGCGTCTCTGGAGACTAATTCTATTGGAACCCATGCCTGCTATACAGTCTAAAGGGAAAGACTGCCGCTCGTCCTAAGCAGCCTCAGGTGGGTCTTAGCCATTCTGACGGTTTTTATATTATGTTGATTAAAAATTCTGGTAATGCGTAAATAAAGATAAGGTTGATCCTTGTGAAATCTGTGGTTTTGTGGTCAGCAGGAAAGGTGATATCCCGCATCATGCCATGATGCATGCTTCAGATGCCGAGTTGGTGTTTTGTGGCATATTCCTTGCATGTCCAATTGACGCATCTTTTGCTAGGAAACTACCATACCTTGGGAGGGTTGCACATTCCGAACTCTCTTGAGCACAATGAACCAGTTCAACAAAAGGATTAATTCCGAAGAGCCAATCCTATTCCCGTTCCTCCTCCTATACTTACTGTGCCTCTAAAAACCGGCCTCATATGCAGATGAAGAAGTAATCGCGTTCTGCAGACCTACGAAACGGCATCGACCATCCACGCCACAACAGACTGTCCCTTGTCGTTGCCAGGGTGGATCGAGTCCAATTGCGCCGCCATCGCTGCCCCCAGGGTCTCAGAACCCAGAGACACTGGAACCTCTTCGCACAATGTACCACTTCCAATAGTACCACCGCCAACAGTACCTGTATCATTGCCCTTGCCAGCATCTGCGCCAGCTTCATCTCAAATGATGGGTCAATATGAATCTGGCGAAGAGAACTGGGATGAAGTGACTACTGCCAATCTAGCTCCAGCTTGCCTCCCTCTTATTAAATGATAGAGCGGTAGCTTGCCAACTAGCGTTGGAACAAGATATATTCGCAGACGTAGCATGGAGGTGGTGTAAGTGGCATTCCAAGATTCACGACAATGAGTTTAACGTCGGCTCGAGAAGGCAATTCCATCGTCCTGTAGTTTTTTTAGAATCAGTGATCAGGCCAAAGATTGCGTAATACCTATTGAAAAAGCCATTTGCAAGTGTGGTACTTCCAGTCTCTCTTTCCTAAGTCTCCTTAGGGTGACAAGGATGTTACTTTCTGCAGTTCGCTGTAGCTCGCTTAAGTTGTAGATGGATCGTAGTCTTCAAACGCCGAGATCCTGAAATTGGATTGATACATTAGGCCAAGTTCTCAAATTCGGCTAGCATGCCGTGATGTATCCTATGGGCCATTGGATTAAAGTCGTGATGCGTGATGGTTGTGGTTAAAGTTGCGGGGTTGGTGTAACATTTCCAACCATACCACTATCATGATGCTAGAGATATGGCATACAAGTGGTTGGACAAACCATATCCTCAACATCTTAGCATAACCTGGTGCAATGGCAATAGAACAATAGAAAAACCCCTTTATGTAAAATCAGGATTATGATCAATGGTTTCAAACTACAACGAACAAAAGAAAGTGTAAAGATCAGAACAGACTCGGAGTGAACGAAAAACTAGTCAAATTCTTCAATATCATCAGTGTCCAACCATCCTCCTTGCTGTTGCTGATCCTTTGTCATCATCGGGTGAGTATCAATACCAAGACTTTCATCTTCATCAAAGTGTTGTCCGTTCTCAACGATATCCGCTTCATCAAGCTGTTGTGCATTCACACTGCTTCCTCCACGTATGAATTTCATCTCTGAGAATAGTTTGTGTACGGGGGGAGGCTTGAATGATGACGAAGCAGGCGACTGGACTGCATCCTTTGCTTTTAGGATTCCGCCGAGCTCTAGCACTACATCAATTTTACTCCATCCACCTACTCGCCACCCAGTCATATCCTAAAGAAAGGGAAAAAAACAATCAATTTCATTAGAATCAGAAAATTATTTTCTAATTTTACAGACCTTGGCTAATTCGCTTTCGACGATCCAATCTTTGATAACACGTACAGCATCCCAAGAATCCTTTTCTTTCTGGAGAAAGGTGAAAAATTCTGGCTTGCAGGTTTTCTGGGATCGTCTTATGACTGGAGATGGCAATGAATGTAAGGTTCCTAACGTTATTAAATGGAATTGGTGAGGGTTGGCTTGATACCACTGTAAAAAAAGAATATGTATATTTTCATTTTTAGAGAGGAAAAAGAAATGGTACACACAGCCTCCCCTCCGCTCGAGTCAACCCAACTGAGCCAATCCGCTACGCCCTCACTCTCTTCAATGTCATTACAGAACTGGGTATAATTCTGGTGGATATAAAGGGAGAAAAGGGAGGAGTCGATTGGCGAATCCGCGTATAGCATCTAGAACGAAAGAAGTTTTAAGAGGATGTGCATAGAAAAAAGATCAAGTTTTACATACGTCTACATCGACCCTGCTAGTCCTTCTTTCATGATGTTGGAGATGTAAAGGAAGTTTGAGTGGATCCTTGAGCAACGCGTCAAGTTCTCGTTCCTTTTGTAAATCTTTCGCTGATGCAGATGGATTTGGAGGATGGTCTTTACCTATAAATCAAACCACAATTAGTTGCAATATTCGTAAGAGGATAAAGAGAGGACAAACGGACGCTTATTATACAACACCTTTCCCAGAAGATGAAACAGTGCTAAACTTTGTTCTCGTCTCGTCACTGCCTCTAGCACGACGATGTGTTTCCCATATGCTTCTTCTTCTTTTGGCTAGGTTTGTGAGCGATACATGAGAACTGGAGAGCCATGATGGCGTTCCTGATATCTCCATTAGCAGATTCGACAATGATGTCGATGACTTCTTTAGAAGGCGCTATAGTGGATGCTGAGGACGATGAGGCGAAATGGGTCTTAAGAAGGGCTTGGACAGCTTTACGAAGGAGTGTTGGTGCGATAGGATTAAATCTAAAAATGCATATTGAGCCTTAAATATGAAGGAAAAAGATAAATGACGGATAAAAGTACCCTATTTCAGTAACGTAAGGCCCTCCCAAAAGATCTTTCGACAAGACGGTCCTTACATCCACAATTTGCATTTTATTCCGTCCTGAACCACCCGCTATTCGTTCATCAGTGGCTTCGCCTCGCATTCCAGCGTCACTAATGATAATCACGAGTGGTACTGCTGGGTTGGCAGGTGCAGATGCTACCAGAGAATTGAGAGCCTCGTGGAATTGTGCTTGTGTTCTTGCGTGTAAGATATTAGGCAGATCTTCAAGTAGGATGATATGGCGCCTTGGTGTAGATTTGGTCGCGGTAGTAGATTGAGAGAGTTGAGTATCGACGTTGGTGAAAATGTTTTGACAAGTCGAGGCTCGAGTCAGAAATGCCTCGAACCTAGTGAAAATGCCTTCATAATTCTGATCAAATTCAGGATGAAATCCGGTTGAAGTACTGGGCAGAGATGCAGATTCGTCTATGAAATAGGTTGGTATAGGCAGGGAGAAATAGACGCGTGGGCGTACCGTAAATTGATGAGGATGCCTCCCCTACTGCATTTCGCCATTCCATGATTTCGAACCCCAATTCACGAGCAAGAACTCGAATTGTGGATGTTTTCCCTGTACCGGCGGGCCCGGTCAACGCGAGGATTCTCTACTTTTATATCTCAGACGACTGGGGCAAGCCAAAAGCAAAAGGACACACCCTGTACCTCTTTAGTTTACCCAAAGGACCGCCATCGAAAGCTTCAGTTAACCAACGACGGACATCTTCCACTTTCCTGACATGTACAGCTAATTCTGCCTGGCAGGGTATTTAAATGGAATTAAAAACGTGAAGCTAATCATGGCACACCTCAGTTGTAGGTTCATACTTGTCCACCCAGAGCTGATCGTCTGCAAAATAAGAAGTTCATGTATGTATATTTCCTCAATATCCGGAGACCTACCAACATCGTCAGGCGTGTTCAAAGTTGAAGAGACACGCGACTTCTCTTTGGCTTTTCCCTTCTCCTTTTGGTTTTGAGGCGATGAGGCTGCAAGGCTAGTAGTAGCCGATGGGACGAGCGTAGGAGTCAAACCCCTCGAAAACTGGTCTCTTGAGGTTTAGTTATTTATCCTGTTTTACTAAATATTGAGAAAGAATACTTACTGCTGTCAATGGATCCAACCTTTTTAGTGATAAAGGAGACCCCCCGCTGGCAGCGTCAAGCTTGACAGTTCTTGCGCGAAGAGTTGCGGCCGCCTTTGGTTTCTGACGGGTCGTTTGACTTTGGGATTTTGTGGTTGGTGCCATGGACGACCGACGTGGTTGCGGGCTGCTGCGTTGCACGGCAATACGAGTCTTACTTTGTGGTTATATAGACTCGCCTCTAGGTTTAACTACTTACTTTAGGGTAGGTAGAAATGTAATGATTTGACAGATTCTTAAAATGGACAATGGAACGGGCTTAATTGACACCTGCTAGGCCCTCAGCTTTGTCGACGGTTTTACAAAGAAAAGAAGGATCGCTCGGACATTCACTTCAGAGGCGGACACCAAAAACATGTATTTGACAATGAACTCCTGCCATCAGGAAGATGTCCAAAAAGTTTCTGAGGTTTCCACAACCTCAATTGAACCTCAAAAACCTCTGGAAACCTCAGAAAACCTTGAAAACCTCAACATCTGGAAACTTATGTCCCTTTTTGCAGAAACCTCTTAAAAAATCTGTCTATGGAAACCTCTGGAAACCTGGAAACCTCTGGAAACTCAAAAACCTACATAATATTTGTATTATACATTTCATTTTAAACTAATTATGTAAATTAAATGATGACTAGCAATGACTAGTGGGGGGATTCAGCACAAAGTGAGGGCCTTTATATATGTGTAAACGGCTTCAAGGGTTCATTAGCTAGAATATTCCATCAATTACATAACAAGAATTGATGGAATATTCTAGATAGTGCTGTTCCGGCCCAGCTTGGCCTCAAAGCCCCGGCTTTGGCTTGGCCTGAGGCGGCTTTGGCTTTCCTAATCCTCAGGCCAAGCCAGAGCCGTCAACCACGGCCTGGCCCTGGCTTGGCCTGGCTCAGGCCACAGCTTTTGCCAAATTTTATTTTTATTATTTTTATTATTTTATTTTAATTTTAATTTCTACTAAGTACCTGCTAACATAAGGAGAATAGGGTTTCAAGCTATACTATAGTGATGGTCACGAGAACAAGGTGTCAGTGCATGCTTTGCCGCTCAGCTGGACGCTGTTGCCTGTCCATTAATAGATATTACTAATAATTTACTACTATATATCATCAATTTTCACATTTAAATACAATGTTCATCTGTTTATATGTTACTACTAACTATATAACACCATTATGCACCTGGAAAAATAAATAAAAAGCCTAAAAAAGCCTACTGAAAAGCTGTGGCTTGACAGCTTGGCTTTGGCTTTTCAAATCCCAGGCCAGGCCAAAAGCCGTCACAGGCCATTACTTTGGCCTGGCTTGGCCTGGCTCATGGCCTGAAGCCGGGCCAAGCACAGCACTAATTCTAGAGTCTTCTAGCCAACTTTGAACCCTGAGGCCCTTATATATATAAAGGCCTCTACCTTGAACTCAATCCCCCATCACCAGTTGTTCAATTTGTGTAATTACCTATTACACAATATAATATATATTTAAAAATTTATTGAGGTTTCCGAGTTTCCGAGTTTCCAGGTTTTCAGAAACCTGGAAACCTTTGAAAACACCTGAAAACATGGAAACTTTTTGGACGTCTTCCTGATGTACTATTTACATGTCTATGTAGTAGGCAGCGTTGCATCAGTATACCAACACATAGCCTTGTGACCGTCCCTTCCTAAAGAGGAAACGAGAACCCTCCCTTGCACTTACTATTGAGTTCCATGGCTTCTGCACCCATTGACTACGTACCAACTCTGAATGAGAGGTTAGACCAAGGGGGCACCAGGATTGAAATGCCAGACCGGTACCTGGTTAGTTAGTCCAGCCGGAGGCCCCGAAAAAAAAAAGGACTTCACCAGAACAAGGGTTTAAAACATCAATTTGAAGCTATTAAGGCCTTACTACATGCATAAGATGTGCAGAAATGAGTTTCTCTAGTAGCATAGGTCTGGTGTAGGTAGATAAGACTGTAATATTCATATTTTATGAGTGATCACACTATTTACAACCAGTATCTATAGGCAATTTGAAATGCACTGAATATCCCTTCACCCAGGTACTTGATGGTTGATCAGGTGGCACAATAAAATGTAATCAGTCTGGCTGTGAAACTCAATGGGTAAGTACCACATTATCAAGTAGGATTGTGCTGCATTACTTACCTGAGATGTTAGTATCACCTCTAATACCTAGAGTTGGAGCCCCAGAATTAGGTTTTCACTGCTTGCGAGGTGTCTTCTGAGGCAAGGGGAGGCAAGCGAGCACGGAGGTGAGGATAGGATGACGTCATATTGCCATATATAGATGTGTGCCTGATTACATAAGTTAGTTAGTCCACCCAAAGTTGGCTTAAAAAATAAATTGACCCTAGGTATTTTTTTTTGATCCCGGTGCCCCCTTGGGTTAGACTTCCTGAGAAAAGCTTCTGACACAGCTATTTTTGCTCTTGTGATTGAGACAGTAATCAGAGCCAGGCATGAGAGATTGAGATTCTGGATATGCACTGGGTGAGTACCTGTTAGACTGATGTGGTCCGGATTTGCTCCAATGTTGGATTGGTGTATAAATTGGTGACGGGGTAATCGGCAAGAAGCTGGAAGGATTTGCACTACAGGATGACTGGATTTCAAGGTCAGAGAATAAATTAGATAGTAGAAATTCAGTGACATACTTGGCGTAATAGTCTGGGTAGAATCCATTGGAACAATCTCGAGGTATTAGAGGCACAGCAAACATATCTTCTTGGCCCAGCCTGTAATGATACCTAGAGTCAACATCCATCAGAAAAGAATCAGGTGTTTTGGGAGTCATTAAGCCATGTGGTGCCGAGTATTGGGGGTGAATTGAACCAGAGGCCTCCCAGCGTCTATTGGGAACAGTTTGGAGAGCAGAAATGGAGCCTTTCTTGCGTCTAGCATTTCGTTCTGCTGCTTTGCTGCCAGGGATAACAAAGGCTAGTTGAGTATTGTAGCCAGTATTTTCATCAGGCTGAGCATGCTGGGGTCTAACAGAAAAGGATGCAGGGTAGGGCATTTATTCAACGAGGTGGTGTATTGAAGCAGAGTACAGAGGATAGCAAAGAGTGAAAGGTATGAATGACTTAACCAGAGCAGGACTGAGCGCGTTCCAAAAATACAATTGCTGATGTTGTTGCCTCCATTAGGAAACAATGAACGATGCCACTTGATCGCCGGACTGATAAGGGATTGCCTACTAATTCAAATTCAGTTATACCGGTCCCTCTATCAAGGAGACCCTCTGGGTTCTTGTTTCCTCTTTAGGAAGGGACTGGTCACCAGTCTAACCAACATGAACATAGAGGTGCCTACACAAGCAGAGGATTTTTTTAGCCACTGTTCAGAATTTGAAATTGTTGTCTATTCAGTTGCAGTTAAACCCTACCAGACGTTATGGTAACTAATCTGATCCCAAATCTGATTTTATCCATAATGTCTGGTTTTGAGCCTAGTGGTTATATGATTACTATTACTATTTTGCAATTTTACAAACATTGTATGGGTACTTCAAGGGCAAGGGAGTCCAGGAATTGTAAAAATGGCACAGGGTTGGTAAAAAATTTTAAGGCATTTTGACCTACCCCCTTCCAAAAAGGGTATGTTTTTGTCCAAATTAGGTATGTTTTGATGGGATGTGGTTGGATCATCCAGTTATAGGTGGTCTCCATATGTTTTCTGACTCTCCATATGTTTTTTAACAATCTTTTATCACTTAAAAACATAAATAACCTTGCCCAGAAGGCAAATATGAACTGTATTTAGCTATGTTATGATGATACAGGGGCAGAAATACTGTCTAGTAGCAGGAAATGTGTGTTTAAAGTGATACTAGAAAAAAAAATTAAGCCCTCAGCAGGTACCCCTCCTCAGGTCATGGACTAAAGACCTGGGACCCCCTTGTTCAAGGGTACTTTGTACATACAGTATTTGACGGGTTGTTACATTCCATCACACGTTACTCCGGTCTGACTCCAACGGAGTTGTTTCTGGTAGTCCGTACTCCGTCCCAGTACTTTCCCTTGTCTCCGACTCTACTCCTCCTACGTCCGACTCCGAGACTTCTCCGTATCACTCCGACTCTTCTGACGATATCCCAAACCCCTTACCACACCTTCGTCATAACAACTATTCCTTTGTCATCACTTTCCCACTATCAGTCAGCACACCAGCCATGGATTATTCACCCAAGAATGCAGGACCTTTTCCGGGAGCAGAACGCAGCACTATATTTCAGTTGCAATTCCTTTTATATTTAAAGTACTCGAACTTGTATGTTTTCCCTCAGTTCAAATATCAACTTAGTTTCCTCCTCTTGTTCGTCCTCTAAGTCACTGAGGTCTTCCGACTTTCCATTCTCTTCCATTCCTGAAATCAGGACATTGTAGGAGCTGGGTGGCACAGCACATACGCTGAGGCCAAAGTCCTTTCCGTTACTTGTTCCGGTTCCGTTCCGTCCAATCCGGTGTTACTCCAACGTGACCCCTTTGTTTTGAACTTAACAGTATATTTGAACTGCTCAACCCACTCCTTCTATGCTAACTTGTTCTAAAACTTGCAAAAACCAATTACCAATACAAGAATTTATGTCCCAAGAACACACCCCCACCAGGCAGACCCCTTTGCCCGATGTAGTCGAAGAGGCTAGTCATATTGATGAACCTCGGAGTACTACGGACGATGTTGAGTCTCCTTCTATTCCTTTCAATCAACTCGTTTCCGCTTTGAATTCCCTTGGGAAATCTTCAGCCAAGTCCGATTCGGCTGGCAGACTTAGAGAGCCCGAACCCTTCACAGGTAAGGATCCTAAGAAACTGAAAGCTTTTCTTTTCCAGTGTAGGCTCTATTTCCAGAGCTCTTCTGATACATTCCGAGACGACTCCAAGCGAGTAATGTTTGCTTTGTCCTATCTCCGGGACGTTGCTCAGGAATGGTTTGAACCTGGAATTTCCAGACTCACCAACGAACCTCTGTCTTGGCTTGAAGATTGGGATCTCTTCGTGGACGAGCTCCAATCCAACTTCGGACCTTACGACGAATCTGCCAACGTAGAACACAAACTCACCAATCTCCGAATGAAGGACAGCCAATGTATCTCCGATTACTTAGTCCGGTTCAACTCCTTGGCAGTCCGCTGTACTTGGGGCGAGCCCGCTCTTAGGTATAGGTTTTACGAAGGTTTACCTTCCCGACTCAAGGATGAAATTACCAAAGGAGACGGCAAGCCTCGGACTTTGACTGCGATGCATCAAAAAGGTCAAAATGCCGATGCTCGACACTGGGAACGTATGCAAGAACGTTCTTGGGAACCAGCTCCACAGCAACGCCAGAACCCTCCTCCTAAGGGCCCTAACCCTTCTTCATCCTCCTCCGTACCCTCTTCCAACCCTTCTTCCAGTTCCGGAAAACAGTCTTGGCCTTCGGATCAAAAGTCCGTAAAGCCCGCAGACCCCGGTAAGACTTCTTCTACTCCTCCGAAACCTAATCTGGAAGGCAAGCTGGACTCACGGGGTAGACTTACCCAGCAAGAAAGGCAACGCTGGATAGATAATAAGCTCTGTCTTTTCTGTGGCAAGCCCAGTCATATTGTTCCTGACTGTAGGCTTGCCAAGGCAAGCTCCACTAAAGGCTGAGCCTCTACCATTTCTGATTCCGTTTCCGAGTCCACTCTAGCTAAGCCAAAGGACTCCGGTTTGGAGAAAAAAAAAGACTAAGCAATTCACTGGACTCAGCACAGACGGTGAATTGCGAGAAGCCCTGTGCTGAGCTTGTTGCAGTTCTAAATGCAATAATTTCTCCAGAAACCCGAGCAGTCTTTGTTTCTCTTCTTTGTGTTCAATTTCCGAATGTTGATTTTTCCGCTTTCATTGACAGTGGTTCCACTCACTGTTTCATGGATGAGCATTACGCGAAGTCCAATGATTTTCCTATTTTTCCTATTACTCCTATGATTCTCCGTCTCATTGATGGATCTTCTCCGGGCATGATCACCCATGCTACCATTGTTTCCGTTCAGTTCTCATGTGGTACTGTCCACAAAATCCAATTCTTACTAACCAAACTGGATTCCGATTTTCCTGCTGTACTTGGGCTTGACTGGCTCACCCAACATAATCCATTGATTGACTGGGTCAATAGCAGTGTAACTTTCCAAGACCGTATAGTTATCCTTCCAGTTCCCACTTCTGTTTCCGCCAAGGCACCCATTCCGGTATCTGACATTACAATGTCCGATACGGTTTCCGCAAGTTCGAAGGTTGAAAAACCTTGCAAGACTATTCCGGAACCACTTCCTGATATCCCTTTTGTTCCCAAACCATTGACCGCTCCTAAAATCTCCTTAGTGTCTGCTGCAGCTTTCATGAGGTCCATCCGTTCCGAAGGAGCCCAATGCTATTCCATTTCCATTCACAATCCAGTCGAGGCTGCTGGCCATTCCGCCTCAGCCTCTGCTACACCTTCCGATTCTGACCTGGACGGTGTTCCGGAAATATATCATGAATTTTCGGACGTCTTTTCCAAGGGCAAGGCTAACACTCTAGCGGATCATTGAGAGTATGACTTAAAAATCAAAATCGATGAATCCGCTAAACCCCCTTTGGGTCCAATTTATCCCCTTTCCAAATCCAAGTTAGGAACACTCTGAGAATTCATCGACGAGCACCTAAACATGGGTTTCATCCGCCCCTCTAAGTCTCCTTTCGGAGCACCTGTCCTGTTTATCAAGAAGAAGGACGGGTCACTCCGGCTTTGCGTTGACTTCCGAAAACTCAATGCCATCACTCAGAAAGACAAGTATCCATTACCCCTTGTTTCCGACTTACTTGATGCTCCCCGCAAATCCGGATTATTCACTAAAATTGATTTAAAGCATGCCTACCATCTCGTCCAGATTGCTGCCGGAGACGAATGGAAGACTGCTTTTTGTACCCGCTATGGCTCCTTCGAATGGCTCGTCATGCCGTTTGGACTTACCAATGCCCCTGGCGGTTTTCAACGCTTCCTTAACACTATTTTTGCTGACCTTTTAGATGTGTTTGTAATCATCTATCTGGACGACATCCTCATTTTCTCCATCAATGAAAAAAATCACATCAAACATGTCTCTGAAGTCCTCCGATGGCTTCGAGATAATAATCTCTTCGCTAATGGTAAGAAATGTGTTTTCCACTCCGATTCCGTCGAGTACCTGGGTCACATGATCGGTCCTGATGGCCTTTCTATGGATCTGGCGAAAGTGCAAGTCATTCAAGACTGGCTGGAACCTCGGAAAGTCAAAGATGTCCAATCCTTCCTCGGTTTTGCTAATTTTTACAGGCGTTTCATCCACAACTACTCCGATATTGTGGTTCCGTCGACTCGTCTTACCCAGAAAAATATTCCGTGGGTTTTTGATGACAGTTGTCGCCTTGCTTTTAAGACTCTCAAGGAGGCTTTTATTTCCGCTCCGGTGTTAACACACTGGAAGCCTAACTGTCCTATCATTGTGGAAACTGACGCATCCGACTACGCTTTAGCAGCTATCCTTTCCATCCGTGATTCCGATGGAGAAATCCATCCCGTTGCATATCGTTCTCGTACCTTTTCCGGTGCAGAATTGAATTACGACGTTTACGATAAGGAACTCCTTGCCATTTTCGAAGCTTTCAAAGCTTGGTGTCACTACCTTGAAGGTGCTAGTTTCCCAATTGATGTGGTTACTGACCATAAAAATCTAGAGTACTTTGTGACCACCAAAATCTTGTCCCGGCGTCAAGCCCGGTGGTCCGAGTACCTTTCCACATTCAACATGGTTATCAGATTTCACCCAGGCCGTCTCGGAACAAAGCCGGTGATAGGATCCATATAGCCTCTAGGTTTGTAAACTGGTTATTTTTGCGATTTAACAACTTCACAGTATACGCGGATGCCTCGCGGGTACCAACTTTGTTCGCACTCTCATTCGCGGTTCTCGCACATCCTTCGCACCTCGCACAACACAATATAGTCCTCGCATGACCTTCGCACATCACTTCTACAACCTTCATAACTATCCAAAGCACCCTCGTTTCTCTTCGCATTTCAGACTTCGACATATCTTCAGTTCTCTCAGTCAATATTTGAACTTAATCATTTCATCCCTTCGCAACCACACTTTTGCACAGCCACTATCTAATCTCGCGGTCTTTCACGGCTCACATACGCATCCCTTTCACTAGTTTTATCATGGTCTGTGTTATTTTCAACTTACTTTCTTTTGACTTTCCATATATATTATTTTATCATCTCCTTCAAAACAGGAGGTCATTCAACTGACCTCCTTACTCATCACTTTTATTTTTACTTTATCTCCTATTCCTTCCTTACCAAACTACTGGGTTCATGTGACTTCGCATTAGCTCAATTTTTACATTACTGTTTCGCATATCTGCACCTGGTTAGTTTAGAACTCTTGTATTAAGTATCCGTAGCAAGTAGGAGGGAAGGCGAACAAGAGACGGCCAGAGTTTTGATCCCATAAACTTTGCAGCAACGTTCTAAAACAATAGTCTCATTCTTTAAGCTACTTCACACACTGCATTCTCATTCACGAACTTCGCTATCTTTGCGACCTAATTCTTCTTGCGTATTTCAATACTGCGAACTTCTCTTTAAATTCTATCAAGGAAAACTACATTAACCCCTCTGAACTATGTTACTACTTGCGGTCTGATCCCACCGCTAGTACATCACCGGACGCGCTGACTTGTCGTCCTGACCTCTATCTAACAGAGGGAGGGAAAGATTACGGTGAAGTCAATCCACAAAATTTTAAACCTATCTTTTCTTCCGAACAACTTTCCGCTTCACTCCGAGCTACTTCATTACTCCCTACCGTACTCCGTGGTATCTTTACCATGGATGTCGAAGAGCTCAACAAGGGGATCCTTTCCGCTCTTCCCACGGATCCCCTTGCACAGTCCTACTTATCGGATCTAGACAATCCAAAGTATGCTAGATGGTCTAAGGACTCTTCCGGATTTGTCCGGATCAATCAACGGATCTATGTTCCAGATTCTGGAGATCTTTGTCTCCGTGTCCTTCATTATTATCATGACCATCCTGTCTCCGGACATTTTGGTGTCAATAGGACTCTTGCGGTTATCCATCGAGAGTACACTTGGCCCAGTATCCGTGTTTTTGTCACTGATTATTGTAGGACTTGCACAACCTGTTCTCGGTCCAAAGCCAAACATCATAAACCATACGGCTTACTCCGACAACTCCCTGTTCCGTCCTGTCCCTGGGACTCCATCTCCATGGATTTCATTCATTGAACACCTTCCGGACTCCGAAGGTTTCACTGCGGTCTTAGTCGTAGTAGACCGGTTCATGAAACAATCCATTTTTATCCCCACATACGACACCATCACTTCCGCTCAACTTGCTGAACTATTTGTCATCCACATGTTTTCCAAGCACGGTGTTCCGTCCCATGTAACTTCTGATTGCGGTTCCAAGTTTGTATCTCACTTCTTCAGATCCCTCGGAAAAGCCCTTGACATGAAGCTGCACTTCACCTCCGGATACCACCCGGAAGGTGACAGACAAACAGAACGCGTCAACCAGACCTTGGAACAATACATCCGCATCTACTGCAATTATCAGCAAGACAACTGGAGTTCACTTCTCCCATTAGCGGAATTCTCCTACAACAATACTCCGAGTGCCACTACCGGTGTATCTCCATTCTTTGCCAACAAAGGCTACAATCTGGCTATCACTATCCATCCGGAGTACGACCTCGTCTCCTCCCGTGCTCACAAGTATGTTACGGACCTTAACAAACTCCATGAAGAACTCCGAAAAGCTATCCTCACTTCCCAGGAACAATACCAATGTTCCACGGATAAGCGTTGGATTCCTCCTCTGGACTTCAAGGTTGGAGATTGAGCCTTTGTCAGAGCACAATTCTTCCATACGACCAGACCTTCAAAGAAACTCTCCAAGAAGTATCTGGGTCCATATGAGATTATAGCTCAGGCAGGTCCTTTGTCCTGGACCCTCTGTCTTCCCGACAACTTGCGTGCCGTCCATCCCGTCTTCCATGTTTCCATGCTAGAGCCCTCCGTTCCAAACACTATTCCGGAACGCACTCAACCTCCGCCTCCTCCGGTCGTCATTGACGGAGAACAGGAATTCGAGGTCTCCGAAATTTTGGACTCTAAATTGGACAACAGACGGCGCGTATGCAAACTTCTGTACCTAGTCAAGTGGTCTGGCTATGAAGGTACCAATGAAGAAACTTCTTGGTTACCAGCTAATGAATTAGGACACGCGTCCGAACTTGTTGCTGATTTCCACATGAACTATCCGGCTAAACCCGGACCTCTTCCGCTCTCCTGATTCCTTTTCCTTTCCTTCCCTTGTTCTTTCCGTTCCTTTCCATTTCTTTTCCGTCCCTTTTCCTTTCCGTTATCTTACTTTTCTGTTTCACAAAACAAAGTCAAGAAAACAAAATTATTAAACAAAACTCAAAATAAAGAAATAACAAAATTATGTACAAAATACTTTCTATCTATTCTACTCTTTTGTTTTTTCTATTCCTTCCATCCTTCCATCCTCCGCTCCCTCCGTCCTCTCCATCTCCACTTCCAATCCTTCTTCCACCTCCTCGTCTTCTCCGTCATCCGACTCCTCGTCTTCCATCTCCTCTTGCACCTCCGTTTCCACTCCCTTCTCCGCTCTCGTCACCTCCTTCTGCTTCATCTCCTCTTTTCTTCTTTCCTCTTCCCATCTCTCCTTCTTGAACTCCCTCCGCATCCGCACCTCCATCGCCAACTTGATCTCCACCTGAGTTTCCGCCAACTTCTTCAACCACCCTCCTATCATCTCCAACGCATCCGCCATCCTCTCTGTTCCTTCCATCTCCATCTCCACAACCTCTTTTGCCTTCCCTTTTCCTTTCCCTTTTCCTCCGACCCTCTCTGCTGGCAGTTCCACTGCCACCGTCCTTCTTTTCCCTCCAACTATGCTACAGCCCTTCTTTAGCTGGGAGCACCTACATCAGAAAAAAATAACCTTGGCCTGGCTGGCTCTGGCTGCCCTGGCCAGCCCTGAACATCTTTGGCTAGGTTTAAAAATCTGAAAAAATGCTAACAAATCACAGAAATATTTATAGCACCCAATTCCAAAAAAATTAAACAATTACATAAGACAGATGCTGAGATATTAAAGATATTAAAATAATTTAATATCTTTAATATCTCAGCATCTGTCTTATGTAATTGTTTAATTTTTTTGGAATTGGGTGCTATAAATATTTCTGTGATTTGTTAGCATTTTTTCAGATTTTTAAACCTAGCCAAAGATGTTCAGGGCTGGCCAGGGCAGGCCAGGGCAGCCAGAGCCAGCCAGGCCAAGGTTATTTTTTTCTGATGTATAGCACCCAGGCCCCTGCGTCTTTCCGTGGCACATCGTACCTGCCGCCATACACAGGGTGCAGGGCGGGCGGTTTTCCTCCATGGTCGGAGCTACTTCCTATGATTCCATTAGCGTTACATTTTCTTTTAGTTTTGGATTCCACTTACTTTGTCATTTAGTTTTCTTTTTTTTGGGACGCTGGGCCCCAGCTCCGTTCCATTGTTCTCTGGTTCTTCTTCTACTTCGTCGTCATCCAAGTGGATTATCTCCACTTCTCTCCTCTTTTGCTCCTCTTCCTTCCGAGCCTGCTGCATCTCCAGCAGCTTCCGCTGCTGCTCCACTCTACTCCTCTGCTCCGCTTCAACTCTCTTCCTCTCCTCCTCCACTCTCCGGTTCTCCTCATCCCACTGCTGCTGCTCTGCAGCTGCCGCTGCCTCCAACTCCATCAACTCCTTCTCCTCTGCCTCCCGCGCTCGCTTCTCCGCCTCCCACTTGCTCTGAATCCGAGCCCGGGCCTCTTCCAACTTTGCTTGTTGGGAAGAGCCAGCATTATTGTTGTTGTTGTTCATGATGGTTGTTTTAGAGGATGTGGTTGGGGAAGTTAACCGAAGTGAAGAGTCATCACCAGTCTCCGACGGTCTTTATACCACGCCAACCTCGCATGGACCATCACGTGGCCTCGAGGGTCTCGGCCTTGACAGGGAGGTACTGTTACATTCCATCACATGTTACTCCGGTCCGACTCCGATGGAGTTGTTTCCGGTAGTCCGTACTCCGTCCCGTACTTTCCCTTGTCTCCGACTCTACTCCTCCTACGTCCGACTCCAAGACTTCTCCGTATCACTCTGACTCTTCCGACGATATCCCAAACCCCTTACCACACCTTCGTCATAACAACTATTCCTTTGTCATCACTTTCCCACTATCAGTCAGCACACCAGCCATGGATTATGGATTATTCACCCAAGAATGCAGAACCTTTTCCGGGAGCAGAACGCATCACTTATATTTATATTCTATATTTCAGTTGCAATTCCTTTTATATTTAAAGTACTCGAACTTGTATGTTTTCCCTCAGTTCAAATATCAACTTAGTTTCCTCCTCTTGTTCATCCTCTAAGTCACTGGGGTCTTCCGACTTTCCGTTCTCTTCCATTCCCAAAATCAGGACATTGTAGGAGCTGGGTGGCACAGCACATACGCTGAGGCCAAAGTCCTTTCCATTACTTGTTCCGGTTCCATTCTGTCCAATCTGGTGTTACTCCGACGTGACCCCTTTGTTTTGAACTTAACACGGGTCCTTCATACACCAAAACAATGTTTGCTTGTTTTTTAATATGGGGTTCTCAATAAAGTATCTAAAATTCTATACCATTATGTAGCTATATATCTCTTAATTAAATGTGCCAAATTTCATGGCCAGAGGTGCAGTATATGTTGATTAATTCCCAACTCAAGACAAACATGTTTTCAGAACCCATTTCTAATTCCTTTGTACACCAGTCTTTACTTATATGCTGATCACATTTTTGCCAAACTGGGGTTTACCCTGATTTGTAATGTTAGGTTTCAGTGTCCTCCTTTCACCTCTCCAGTCAGTATTTTGCCATTTACTCAATGAGTAAATACTGACTGGAGAGGCAAAAGGAGGACACTGAAACCTAACATTACAAATCAGGGTAAACCCTGGTTTGGCAGAATCATGGATCCTGAATTGTGGCTGCTCTTTTTCTGATGAGTAGACACCAGACAGTGTATATAATATATAAGCCCTGTTTGCAAGCAATTATTGACTATACACTCATCATTTTTATATGTTAGATCCTACTAATTGAGTGACCACAGATTGCCAGTGGAACTGTGAGTGACTGATGGACCATGGTCACATCAACACCAAATAAATATGTTGTTGTAGCAGCAATTATTTATGCAAAGCACTGTAAGCAGGAAATGTAGTCAGTTTGAAGATTTTGACCAGCTACAAAACAGCTCAAAAATAAGCCATCTTGTAGCCAGTTGAATATGTCTGAATTGCCTTCATGGTCCTGAATCATGGATTGCTTAGTATTTGCAGGAGACCCAAGAGAGATCTATCCACTCAAATATTCTCAGAATTTTTACTAATTTATTTGAAGCTACAAAGTAAAAAAGTTGGAATTAATTGGCTTATCTGCTGGCTGTTAGGGGACACTTGATTTCTCACCCAACTACCAAATCCCAATTGGTCCCAAACCCGAACACGGTCCTGACCCAACTCCTGAACCCAGTCCCAACTTTGAATCTGTACATCCCACCTCATCAATGAACTTAACCCTTTGCATTCCTGTCCTCCCCACCTTTTCCATTCTTGATCAGCCCAAACCCAAACCAACCAACTCAACTCCCAAACCCAATTCAACTTCATCCTTATTTTATTATTTTATTTATTCTCACATGGCACCATTTTATTATTTTATTATCACACCATTTCTTTATTTATTTACATATCTCTGTTATGTCCATGTTAGTACTTAAATACCTTGTCCTAGCAGGGATCCTTATCCTTTCCTCTTTTGGATCCCCTGCTAGGTGAGTTAGATGTAACCTGTCACTTATAATATTATTAAATTTTGGATCCCCTGCTATTCTGACTAAGAGTTGCCCTAACACTGGCATCACTATCCACATTGTCATAAAATTTAAATTATTGGGTGAAACCACATAACACTGGGGAATGGATTCAATGGAATATATCTGTCTAACATTTATACACTTTACACTTCCTTTCCAACATCTTAAATGGCATGAAAAGCACTATCTGAATATGATAATCCAACATCAAAAAGAAGCAAATGAAGCAAGATTCAAGAAACACTTGCAAAATGTATGGCTTGTACTATTGCTTTGTATTAAAAGGAGCAGGCAAAGTCAGATAGAATGAAGAGGGCTTGGGGGGTCTGCAACATTGTGGAAAAGGAATACTTCAAATCCAATCATGTCAAGGTGTCACTAAATCACAATACATTATGAAATTTGGTCAAAGATGGATAGTGATGCCAATCACTAAAGTTCAACTGGACTTTTGTGAACTGGACTGGAAATTCAGTTCAAAATTTGGAATTTGGCTGAACCAGACTTCAAGTCCAGTTTGAGGGTCAGCAGGATTAAGGAGGCTCAAACAAGTTCAAACCAATAACATTGGCTGCAGATTTTCCTGTGATTTCCAAGTCTTTTTGAACAAATTTCACAAATAATTAGCACTAAAGCAAAGAAAGTTCAGTATCAGCAACAAGCAGGTACTCAAGAAAATATCACTATACTCATTACTATAGAGCAAATGGAACAGCACTTAGAGCCTGTTTGGTAATGCAGTGTGTGAAATATATGACATAAAATTGTCTGTGAGATTATAGATGCCAAAAATGCCAAAAATGCCAGAGCTCCAAGTTGACATGTGACATTTGTGTGACATTCGATGATGCTCCGATAACAAATGATAACAGCTTGATCAATCATGGATAAAACTCATCTTGCACATTGACAAAGAAAGCAATGGATTATCCAATATGCAGCCCTTCTTGTCAGCATAATTCTGTCTGCTCCTGCTAATATTCTGCAGAGCTTGTATATCAGAGAGCCTTACCACAATTCTGCACTTTCTGGTGAAGCTTGGGTGTTGGAGCTTCTTTGTGGTCATCCTGACCAAATTTGCACTGAGCTTGGTGTAAGCCTTGAGGTTTTCAACAACCTTATACAGGAGCTTCGACATCTTGGCTATCACAGTTCAAGACATGTATCTTTGGAGGAACAGCTAGCTATCTTTCCTTATATGTGTGACTGGCCTAACTATCAGGCATGTTGGTGAAAGATTCCAAAGATCAAATGAGACAATATCACAGTAAGCAAAAAACTAGCTGTTCACAGAGTCATCTTGTAACTTGAATTTGGTGGTAGATATTTCTGAAAGATGCTGTTCATTTTCTCCTCCCCTCCCTTCTATACAAAGTTTGTACAGCTACCAAAGGCTGATTTCCAACTTCCCCATCACATCCACCATAACCCCAAACTTTGGCCATATTTCAAAGATGCCCTTGGAGCAATAGATGGTAGCCACATCCACTGTGCTCCCCCTGCTGTTGATTGACCATTTTATTGAAACCGCAAAGGATTTATTTCTCAGAACTGCCTTTTTGCATGTTCCTTTTCTCTTCAATTTGTATACAGTCTATGTGGTTGGGAGGGCTCTGCATCTGATGCACAAATTTTGGATAATGCACATTTGAGAGGTATTCAAGTCCCAGAAGGAAGATACTATCTTGCTGATGCTGGCCTTTCCTCATGCCCAGAGCTCCTTATTCCATACAAAGGTGTATGCTATCATCTTGCTGAGTGGGGCCATGCAAATATTAGGTAAGGGCTTTGAACTTTCATATCTCTTCTCTTCATATTAAACTCAGCAAATTAAGGCCTCAGAACGAGGAAGAGTTATTCAATCTACACCATTCATCAGCATGCAATGTCATTGAACATATTTTTGGTGTTTTGAAGCATCAATTCCGAATTTTGTTGCTGGCACCAGAATATAGCCTCAAAATACAAGCCCATATACCTGTGGCATTGGCTGCTATTGTTAGGGGATGACCCAATACACTGTGACAAACTAAATGCACTGGGGCAACCAGTGCATCAAGCCATCAAGTACTCAGTCATGCTCTTGGAGAACCCTATAAGTGTTGTTATTGACCAAGGTGCAGAACCTATATCTGCACCTTAACTACTTATACTAATTGTACATGGTCTGTGCACTTCTTTGTACTTATGTATGTAGTGATAAGAATCAGCCATGAGTAATACTAAACTACTAAGCAGATAGCTAACCGGCCTCGTGACTAAGGCGTAATGACTAAACTACAGATCTAGGTCTGGGAGATGGGTAAGGGTAGGCACTAAGGTAGTCAGCTCATGATGGGACGTCACATGGTAACAGAGGGTGTCGGGTAGTGCTGTAGGCCTAGGCAATAATGTAGGGTTGTTGTATGATGGGTGAGATCAAGGTGACAGGTGGTGTTATGTGTAGACTGGGAGGTGTAGGGTAGGATTGAAGGGAGATCCCCTGACAGCTATCCACAATGTCATCTCCATCCATAACCCTCGTGACCAGCCTATCTCAAGCATGGCCTCTGGTAGTGGTGTGCAGATGCATGATGATGGTTGATGATGTTGAATTAGGAGCTCTTGGGCCTAATGACTCAGATCTACGTCGGGATATGATTGCAGAGAAGATGTGTCAAGATTATATTGGTATTTTTGCAGAAAGAGGTGTTGATATGGATACTGCAATTGAGTCTGATCTAGATGATGATGGTGATAATGACAATATTGAGGAGGAGGACTATTAGGAATCTAGGATGAGGCATACAAGCTGATAATAGTTGAAGAGTACCATACAACATTTGTTAGGAGTTACAGTTTACTACATACAACCAGATATTCCATCATAGGGCCATACTTCCAATCCACTGCCTGATGACTTCCCACCAAATTTCATCATTCTCCAGCCTACTTACATAGAGGTCCACCTCCCTGGGATGATCTCCAAAAAATACAATCAGAGCAGCCTTCTCCATCACAGAAAGTCCATCATTGTATTCTTGAACTAAACGCGCTGCTTCCTGGTGTTGTATACTGGCTAGTGATGTGAAAGGCTCGGCTTCAAAGCCGCAAGCCGTTGAGCCGAGCCGAGCCGTGGGAAAGCCGTACCAACGGCTTTGACGGCCTACGGCTTGGGCTTCAGATTTTTCAGGCCATGAGCCGTGGCTTAAGCACGGCCTGGGTCTGAGCCTCGAAATTCGCATTTTTGGCAGTCTTAAGGGGGGAATTTGAACTTTTGATGACTTAAAACAGCACTGTAACAGAGTGTAATTGATAATATTACCATTGATAGTCATTTATGGTCATTTTTTAGTTTGATTTCATACAAATTTGTTCTCCCTTACCTTCTAACCGTGTGGGAAAAAGCCGCAGCCTGAGCCCCAGGCCGAGCCCAAGCCGTGCAAAGTTTTGGCCTACGGCTCGGGCCTGGCTTTGTAGAGGCTGTGTCAAGCCTAAGCCGAGCCGAGCCGAGCCGTAACATCACTAATACTGGCCTTGGCTTCAGTGCTTTCAGGAGGCTTAGCCACCGCTAGTATGGCTTGAGTCATTTGCTGGATACTGCCATGGAGTTCAACAAGAGCAACAGCAGGAGTAACCTTGTTGACACGCTGGGAAGTGGAGGGAGTTCTCGATGGGAGGGAGTGGTTAGAGGAATGGGGAGACGAATGGTCAGAGAGATTCCTGAGTTTCCCCTTTCCCTTATCTGCTTTTTTTTTGTGTTCCGTAGGAGCTAGCTGTTGTCGTTTTGCGGCCGGTTGCTCTGAGATTATGTCAGCAGAGGAGATAGCAGAGGTGGAGGCAGCAGAAGTGGAGGTAATAGCAGAGGCAGGGGTGGAGGCAGCAATGGAGATAGGGGTAGAGGCTTGGATAGTTGCATCAACTTCCATAGCTTCATGAAAGATGAGCTGCATGACATGATTGGAGTCTTGATCATGATTGCTAGTTGGTGGTGGACCAGCTTTGGTTGGTGCATATGAATGGGCACACCAGCTACAGGTAATATCTTCTCCATGTATCATAGCCATTGCCAGCCCCTGTTTCAGAAAGGCTTCATCGGGTGGTTTTTCTGGATAAAAGAGGAGGTCTTTACACTAAGCCACTAATTCCGATCGGATTCTGAGCAGTCCGATCAGACTCAAATTTGGCTGGAGCACCAGCCATTTTCAAATTTTGAGTCCAAGCCCAGTCCGAGCCCAGTCTGAGTTCAGTCCAAGTAAATTGCTCGGACTACTCGGAATCTGATCAGACTGTGTGTCATTGGATTCTGATTGGATTCTGATTGGACTTACTCAGACTTAGTCCAAGTAAATTGCTTAGACTACTTGTTTGTACCCATGTTTGTACCCATGTTTGTACCCATGTTTGTCCTCTTCCCACACAGACCATTGGTCACATGATCACAGATAAGCATGATTTCAAGCATTGGGTCAGAGTAGATTACATAAGATTCCAAAAAAGGAAATTTTTTAAAGATGGTAGAGAATTGTTTTAGGACCCTGAATATGTTTAAATTCTATTAATAGCAGCTCTCCTTATTGAGAAAATTGCAAAATACTTTCCTGGACCCGGCAGTTAAACATTCTATATGAAAATTCAAGGTCTTTTCTGTGATCCACCAGATCTGACCAGATCTGAGCAGATTTGGCAGGCATTCTGAGCAGATCTGCTCAGATGGTCAGATCTGAGCAGAATGGAAACTATATACCTCCCTAACCTTAATAAAACCCTAACCAAACCTTAACTCAAACCTTAACTAAACCTTAACCAAACCTTAACCAAACCTTAACAGAAGTAGCTAGTAGGTCTCTATTTTCTCAGATCCACTTGGATCCACTCAGAATCTGAGCAGATCTGAGCAGATCTGGTTGGATATAACAATTCTGATCAGATCTGATCAGATCTGGTGGGGGACAGAAAAGTACTGGAAAATTTATAAATTCTAAATAAATTCTAAGGGACTCCCAGGGCCTCCTGATGTGATTTAATCCAGATGGTCAATGCACCAGGATGCACTAAAGGTGTCAAAATCATTTTTCCTGATGCAGTCCGAGTTCAGTCTGAGCTGAGTCTGAGCTGAGTCCGAGTCCAAGTAAAAAAATTACTTGGACTCGGACTCAGCTCAGACTCAGCTCAGACTGAACTCAGACTGAACTCGGACTGAACTTGGACTGACTTGGACTGAACTCGGACTTTTGATGTTTTTACTCGGACTACTCGGATTCCAATCAGATTCCAATCGGACTGGTGGGTGAGTGTAAAGTCTTGCCCTGGGCCTCTGCATCTGTTGTGACATTAGCTCCTCTCCCAATTTCCACATCGTCAGGGGTATCCCAGTGGACACCAGATGTGTCTTGATATGTTTGGATTGCTCAATATGTTGCTTTCAACTGAGAGATGTCAATAATCAGTTCAAAAATGTAGCAATGGATTAAACTTACCCCTTGCCACTTTGTTTTCACCTGCTCCCACGTCTAGCTCCTGCAGCACTGGTGTATGTTTTTTTCTTGAAATTTCCCATATCGCTGATCTCTGATCTCTTCATGATAAAGTGTTGCAAGATGGACTCAATCTCATGATTGGTCCATTGTTGAGAGGTATTCCCAGTGATAGGAGGCTCAGCCATGATAATAGCGAGACAATGCAGATAGAATACAGTTATAGCAGCAGCAGTTAGACAAATTAGACGCCATCACAGCCAAAGATTATCAGTGTTATTGGGCATGATACACTTCAAGTTCAAGCTCCGATGGCAGACATTTTGGCAATCTCACAAGTTCTTTACTCTCCCCCACCTAGTGTTGCTGATGGCTCGAGCTGCTTTTTTTCTATCTTGCTAAACAAATTTTGTAAAATCACCAAAATATTTGAGTAGCTAGATCACCTCAGGAGACGGGGGGTCTTCTGCCAACATTAAGCGATAGGAGCCGAATTTCCCACGCTATTTGATCGGTTCTGAAGTGGCTCAATTCAGAACCAATCAAATAGCATTGGAAATTCGGCTCCTATCGCTTAATGTTGGCAGAAGACCCCCTGTCCCCTGAGGTGATCTAGCTACTCAAATATTTTGGTGATTTTACAAAATTTATTTAGCAAGATAGAAAAAAAGCAGCTCGAGCCATCAGCAACACTACCCCCACCTAATCCATGCGGAGTCCGAGCAGTCTGAGTGGACTGTCCGAGTAATTTTTTTGGCAGAAAGACCAGCCAAATTTTTGTTCCTAGGTCTGAGATTAGTCCGAGCAGACTCCTAGCATCTGCTCGGACTCCACACGGACTCCGTTCGGACTAATCTCGGACTCCGCATGGACTGAGCTTGGACTAGTCCTAGCACTCTGCTAGGAGTCCACTCGGACTAAGCTCGGACTAGGAACAAAAATTTGACTGGTTATTCTCCAAAGGAGTTTGTTATTTAATTCCTCAAGTATTAATCCTTTGTAGTTTATTTTACCACATAAAATGAACCAAGGTAACCCTTTATTTAATTCACTTTTTGTTGTTTTTATTTTTTATAAATCAATTATAAGTAAGTAATTAATATATTTTTGTAATAATATAGTAATGATATTTCCTGTTGAGGAAAATTGAATGAAATATTAATTAAGGTTGATGTTACTACTGATATTAAGTTGTATTACCAGTTAAATGACAATGCATGTTATTTATTAATTTTGATATATTTTATTCTATTTATAAATAAATGCTAAGTTAGTAATAAATATAACTAATAGTTCCATGCCTACTCAGCTAAGTTTCTATATACCTAAGAAATTCTAGAATATTGCTCAAAATTCACTCATACTTCACTCAGACTTTGCTCGGACTTTGCTCAGACTAATATAGGAATAGGATTTAGAAACTTCTTTTTTTTTTGCTCGGACTGCTTGGACTTTGCTTGGACTTTGCTCAGACTTTACTAGGAATTTTTTTTTGAACAGCTAGGAATTCACTGTAGCTCAGACTTCACTCAGACAGCTTGGACTTCACTTGGACTCCTAGCACTCTATTCGGACCTTACTCGGACTCCACATGGATTCCATGTGGAGTCTGAGCAGTCCGTGCGGATTAGGTGGGGGAGTGTAAAGTACAGAATCTCACAACCACAAGGAAATTATATAATATATCTTTCTTACTGAACAGGCTCTTAGCTGTCATCTATGCTGGGAAAGGATATTTGGTAAGGTGGAAACAGGATAATCCTGCAAACACAATGTATGTCTCACATTGATGTAAATCAACAGACTTAACTGATTTTACAAGGCTAAGGTACTTACAATAATAATTGACCGACAATACACTGAGGATTGAGTATATTCCAGCTTTTGATAAGCAGACTTGCATGCTTGAAAAAGGGTGATACCATGTTCTTTATGTGGATGGTTATAAATTACATATCACCTATGGATTCCTCAAGTACTGCCACAAAAACAAAAACCATGTCCTATGCTATCCTGTCCTTGGAACTTATGTGTACCAGGGCTTGATGTCATAGTCCTTTGGGCTGTTAAAGGCAGACTATGGCAAAGCCTGTGATAAAATATGTGAGAAACAGGGGAGGCTATTCTGTCAGAGGACACTACATAGGTACACACATGCACACTTACAATCTCCATCCCCCCTCCTATAGTATTGGTATCATGAATGGTATTACCAGTGATATGATTTAAATCTGCTTAGCATGGTTTTTGCAATTTTTATCTATTATTTCAGCATAAATATTAATTAATGCACCAATAACTTGTTAATACAGCTGATAATAAACAAGGGAATCAGAGTTGTCTACCCTACAACTGCTGATTAGACCTACTACTGTGTGACTTAAATGCATCTAGTTAATAAGTGTGGTCAATAGACTATCATTTGTTACACTACAAATTGCATGTCTGGATTAAAACCAATAAATCCATGAATATCCTTATAGACTTGGCACAGGAAAAGTTAAATAAACATTATTGGGTTACCAAATGTCATGGGGTGTGATTGTGGAGCAACAGAATATTATTAATAAATATTCAGGGGAAGGTTGGTGCCCTAGCAACAGTGGAAGCAGAATAACCAAGATAGTGGAACTATGTGATTGTGTGGGAATCATGATGATTAAGGATAGGGGGAGTGCTGAACAGTCATAAAGATTGAAATAGGCACAGTTACCATCAAGAGGGGTGGAAACTACCTAAAATTAGTAACATGGGGCTAAAAATAGACAACCCCTATATTTTCAGGAACAATGAGTGCACATGGTGCCAGAACCAAAGTAAAGGTACCAGGAACCAGTATATCTATTTTTGGACATCATCTATTTTTAAATATCTCAAATGTATAAAGTGCCTCCCAGGGTTTGTAAATGGTCAGAAAATTGGATTCTTTCTTTCCCCCCTCATTTGCAACCTAGTACAGCTCACTGTCTTAGACATTGAGGCAAGAACACTTGTCTTTGAGATTTGGGTATTGAATACAGATCAGTTTCTCAGAGTGTTGGACTTGTTATAACAATTGTTGAATTGTTGTAAAAGTTGTGATTGTGTTAAAGTCATAGCAGAAGTTTGAAACCTTCTAGTGTATGCAATTGTGTTGAAGTCATAGCAGAAGCAAGGAGTCTTCTAGTGTATGCAAATTTGTTGAAATTGTAACAAAGTCTTGGACTTTTGTGTACACAAATTAAATCAATCAGTCAAGTCTTAGGAATTCTTTGACTGATTGTTGGTGCAAGCCATAAATTGCAAAACTACTTAAAAGTTTGATCATCCTTGAATTGATCCAAATTATTGTTGTTATTGTGTGTACTAGTTGAAGTGAAATTCAAAGTCTTGGAAAGGTTATACTTTCTAGAAAACCCAACTTGCATTATAAGATTGTATAAAGTATTGATTGGGTTATTGTTTTGAGTAGAGATTTTATAATCTTGAAAATACACCTCCTCTCAACAAACTCTGTGCAGTTACATCACCAGCTATGCTGGCCATTCCTTACTTAGTAGCTTACACATGTGCAACTCCTGGTATATGCTTATCACACATTCCGACAAATGTGTGTTATACATATCTCCCACACTGTCGGGGCTTAGGGTAGTTACCAGAGTCACCTTTGTATATAAGGTAGCAGGTGCTGTTCTACAATATAAACTTGGTTAATAGGTGACTCCTATCTTATCTAAGCTTACAGCTGTAGTGGATTATCCATTGAAACAGTTAGTGTTCCCTAACATATTCCTCAAAATATACAAAGAGAGTCACCTTAGGGTACTCAAGCCTGATCTCAAACCTGATCTAATTCAAACAGCCTTTGGAAAGACAGGCATTGTGCTCTTTGATTGAATGACATTATGGCACCAAGCCAAAACAGCTTATACAAGGTCTATACACCCATTGTACTACCCATGCCTGTCTATAACATGACTGATTTACTTGTTCACACTATTTAACTACCTATTGATGAATCAGATGAGAATTCTATGAGAGGAGAAAATGAACCAATAGAGCAGCAAAAATAAAGGTCAAGGACTGGGAGAAGAAGAACCCAAAGGGAATGGATGCAGAGTTCTATGAGAAGGGCAACCCAAAGCCTAAGATGAAGAAGATTGTGGATGAGAATGATGATGATGAGCAGGATTGGACAGATGAAGAGGATGAGGATCAAGAAAATTGACTTTTTTGGTCACTATCATGTTGTTGGCATGTCATATGGACATCACATTGATCATGACTGCTGTGCAGACTAATTAAAATAGAAAACAGGCCATCTGACTTTGATCATTCTGTCATTGCATGAGAACTCAACACTAGCTTTGCAGTTTGACATGCATAGTCATTTAGGAGGTCTTTACACTCCCCCATATTATCCATGTGGAATCCATCAGCCATTCCATGGATTCCATATGGAATGACTTTTGGCTCAGTCCCCAGCCATTTTCCCATTCCATAGTCACTATGGATTCCATATGGAATGGTCATATTCCACATGGAATCCAACTTCATTCCATACCCATTCCATGGAATATACAGATGGAGTCCATACCTATTCCATACCAATTTCATGGAATAGAGATGGACTTCATATCCATTCCATACCCATTCCATGGAATAGAGATGGACTTCATATCCATTCCATACCCATTCCATGGAATAGAGATGGACTTCATATCCATTCCATACCCATTCCATGGAATATAGAGATGGATCATACCATTCCATATCGATGGATGCATATCATCCATACCCATTCCATGGAATATAGAGATGGACTCCATACCATTCCATACCCATTCCATGGAATAGAGATGGACTTCATATCCATTCCATACCCATTCCATGGAATATATAGATAGATTCCACACCTATTCCACATTGTGTATGGATTCTATATAGAATGAGTGTAGGGTATGTTGGAGTATATGAGTTTCAACTTGTTGATCTATTCTTAAGTGTTTTATCTTTCATATCTTATCATTTCCTTTTATTGTGTATCACAACAATTGTCACATTCTTTAGTCACAAATTTTATTATTGTGAGTCTCAACTTTCTACTAAACTCATTTATTCTTTAGCTATTACATCTAACAAATACCTAGTTACTGTTTCTTTGTTCTAGTTGTAAAATTTACAGCAACAGAATAGGTGTGGAATCCATCTGTATAATTCCATGCAATAGGTCTGGAGTCCATCCCTATATTTCATGAAATAGGTATGGAGTCTATCCCTATATTTCATGGAATGGTTATAGAATCATCCCTATATTCCATGGAATTAGTGTGGAATCCATCTGTATATTCCATGGAATGGGTATGGAGTCCATTCTTATATTCCATGGAATCCACCCTCTATTTTATGGATTCCATATGGATTCCATCCATTCCATATGGATTATATGGGGGAGGGTAAAGTAAATGGACCACCTGTTGAGAACAAGGATCAGGAAATTGGGCATGATCACAATCTGCACTTTTGTGAGCAAGCATGAGGAAATTGAACTCTTGAGGGTTTATAAATGATGGTGACAGTAGAACATATGATATTAACTCACTGTTCAATAACTCAATATGTGCTCGTCAGCTTCCCTCTGTTCCATGCTTCTTCCTACAGGATCTTTCATGCGATACAAATCCCTGAGCATCAAAAATATTGTTGCATATCTCACAGGTCTTAGTCTTCTTGGACCGTGAGGGCCCCATTATTTTGCTGTCAATGTGGGGAGGATAAGAGGGGACAAGAGGAGAGAAGTTCAACGTTCAATCCACATGCTGATCATAATCTTGCCGGTCTGATCACAAGCCAAAAGAATCTTATCAACTTGATTATCAGTCATCCAGCAATCTCAAGGCTGTGCCAGCAATTATCAGACATCTAATAAGGGTCCAGATAGTGTTATCAGTTGCCTTGCCTTATAAGGTACTCTGGAGATTTCTGACACCTATCCTCACTTATCTACTGTTTATCTTATCATTCACTGCCAGAACCAACATTTATGTGGTACCTGGATCCTTCCCACCATCTTTATTGTACCTTAGGAAGTCCAGAAGGATTATGACTAAACAGCAAAAAATTATTCTTGCAGTATGTCAAGTGTTATCAAGGGAGGACTGTACACTCCCCCACATACTCCGCTGGAATCCAGTGGACTTCACTGGACTCCACCAGACTCTGGTCCAGGATTTTTCAGTGTGACATAGGCCACATTTGTCAGTCCGGTCCACTGGAGTACAGTGGAGTCCAGTAAATTCCACCAGAGTCTGTGGATTCTGCCAGAGCCTTACTGGACTCATTCCGGCAGACTCCAGCAGACTTGTCCACCAGACTCTGGCAGACTCCAGCAAACTCCAAGCAGAATTAAGTTAGATCAGCAAATGAATCACTTGACTTTACTAGAAAAATAATATAATTATGCAAACCAAGTAATATGTACAACAAACCAATATATTAAGATTAGATGGCAATGACCTTGTTGCCATCAAAATTGTGTATTTTTTTCAGTGTGAGGGGTGTGATTTGCACAAGTTGTGTTGATTTTGTTCTCTGTTTCTCACACTGTCACACAGCTAGTAACGACAACCACAGACGGTGCTGTGCATCGTCTGTGGTCATAAAAAGGTAAGTCAATTATTGTATCAACTTTTATGATATGCTAATACCCCCTACACAACAACAGCAACAAATAACAACAACAACGATCAATGGTAACCCCCCCAGGGGGGGATTTTTTTCTATCATTTTATCATAATTCACTACTAACATGTTATAATAGTTTATGTATGACATACAGCAACCATAGCAACCAACAAACAACAAACAATGCATACAACACGTACAACAACACAACACCTCCAACAAAATGACAACCGCAGCACAACAACAACAACAACAACAATTGCCATGTTGCAACGGTAACCCCCCTGGTGAGGGGGGGCATTTTTTCATTTTATTCCATTTTAATTCAGTACTAACACATTATATTAGGCTATGTACAACGTACAATAATGACATACAACATGTAACAACGCATACATGCATACCACGATGCCCACACACCTCCAACGATGCCCGACAGCTCCAACAACACCCACACACCTCCAACAACACCCACATGCGTCAAAAAATGCGTACACATGTGCAATGGCACCTATGCATGTACAAACACATCCAACAATACCCCCCTCACCTCCAACAACACCCACACACTCCAACAACACCTACACACAATGTGTACAGGTGTACATTGGCCCCTATGCGTGTACAAACACATCCAACAACACCCCCTCACATACAATGACGCCCACAAACCTCCAACAACACCCACATGCATAAAACAACAACGACACATAGGATGACATTTACGAGGCAACAAACGACGTGTGCAACGCATAGGATGATGACAAACAACATGTATGACACAACAAACAACACAAACAACACAACAAATGACATGTATGACAAGACAACCATTGGCCACTATTCCCCACCCCCCTTTTAGACTACGACAATGACAATGCTCCCAATGGGTTTTTTTTTAAGTTTAATCTTAATACATTACAGCTGCAACACCCTCCCACTGGGGGTTTAACTTCCTTAGACCTCTCAGTAGAGGTATTTTATTTTATTTTAATAGGCTATTAGTATTAATGCAACATTGAATAAATAATATATATATTACCACAAAAAAAATTTTAATAAAAATAAGTAAAATATTAACTTGCTAAGGAGACCAAGACAGACTGGAATAATTGACCAGATCTGGTGGGGGGACAGAAAAGTACTGACATAGTCCATCAGACTCCACTGGACTCCACTGGACTCCATCAGACACCACATAGTCCATCAGACTCTGCTGGACTCTGCTGGACTCCATCAGACACTACATAGTCCATCAGACTCCATCAGACACCACATAGTCCATCAGACACCACATAGTCCACTGGACTTTGCCGGACTCCAGTATGTGACAGGGTGTCACACTGAACAGTCCAGGACTTGAGTTTGGTGGAGTCCAGTGGAGTCCAGCAGAGTATGTGGGGGACTGTAAAGTACAGCTAAGTTCGCTTTTTCAGTCCCTTACTGTCAACCTATTGTCTACTGCTATCTGCTATAGTCTTACATCAGAAAAAAATAACCTTGGCCTGGCCTGGCCTGGCCAGCCCTGAACATCTTTGGCTAGGTTTAAAAATCTGAAAAAATGCTAACAAATCACAGAAATATTTATAGCACCCAATTCCAAAAAAAGTAAACAATTACATAAGACAGATGCTGAGATATTAAAGATATTAAAATATTTTAATATCTTTAATATCTCAGCATCTGTCTTATGTAATTGTTTAATTCTTTTGGAATTGGGTGCTATAAATATTTCTGTGATTTGTTAGCATTTTTTCAGATTTTTAAACCTAGCCAAAGATGTTCAGGGCTGGCCAGGGCAGGCCAGGCCAAGGTTATTTTTTTCTGATGTACTGAAGACTCTTTCCTTGATCATCCTCATTCTCATCCTCTACCTCAGTCACCTTTCAAGACATTCATCCTCATCCTGCCAACTGCTATAGTCTCACCAAAGACTCTCTCCTATTCATCCTCATCCTCCACCTCTACTCTTACTCCCTACCTCTGTGTGTTACAAGTCAAGGTTATACCTTCCCTAAACAAACAACAGGGAGGCTTTCGACTTAAAGACTAGTCCATTGCTCTCTGGTTGGTGTTATATAACAACACAAACAATGATTTATACTGGGAGTGATTGGGAGTTGGTAGTTGAGCTGGCCAGTTCAGGTTCAGGTCAAGTTCATTGATGAGGTAGAATATACAAAGTCAGAGTCAGGTCTAGATTCAAAAGTTGAATTGGGGTTTGGTTCAGGAGTTGGTTCAGGAGTTGGTTCAGGCGTTGGTTCAGGAGTTGGTTTGGGATCAGGCCTGGATTGGGAATTAGGGGTTGGGCAAGAAACTGGGTGTCCCCTAACAGGTCTGTTGCTAGACCAGATAGTTGAGTAGAGGTTCTGGGATGGCAAGTAGAATCAACAAATACAGTTGGGCCTAGATGACTCAAGTAGAAATTTGGATTAGTGTTTGAAAGTCCAGTTAGGTCCAGTTATTTGGTGCCCAGAGGCTCTAACAGAGACCAAGACTGGTTAGCCTTCATTTCAAAACCAAAAATAACCTAACTGGACCACAATTAATTGGTTATAGTCAGTTATTTACAGTTACTAACCAGTTAAGACCAAAAAAAAAAAAAAACAGGAAATCAGCTGGAACCAGGAAAATTTGTGCATATATGTTTCAGTGAATATTATTCTAGCTTTAAGATGAGCCCAAGAATGCTTAATTCAATGAAGAATTGACATATTTATAAAATTATTCTTAAAACTCTACTATTTTGACTAATATTTAGAGATTTGACAATAACTGTTATGAATTTCATTTTTCTTTCCTCAACTCCACCAACATATGAACATTTCATCCACACATTACATGCACATTCCTTTCATTTCTGACTACATGCACCTTGCTTTCTTCATTGTTTCATATATGTTTCATACACATGCATTTGACTGAGTAACTTCTACTTTAAACTATGACTCACTTCTTACATGCGACTCACCTTTTTAGTATAAATACTGTATTTACCTCTTTGTATGATCTTTAGCTAGTTCTTGAGAATACTACTGTTCTACTCAATCTCTCTCAAACTCTTAAGACAATACCAAGAGATGACCTCTTGGCACTCTTCAGAGCTTATCCTATACAACAAACCAATCTTCATAAAACTGTTTAAGGTCAAATTACTCTGAACCTTTTGGAGTTGTAACAATAACTTGTCAAATATTGAGTGTTTTTGATGTTTTTGGGCACATTTTGAAGAGGTAAAATAGGCCTTGCACCAGTTATAACCTGTTTTTTGATGGTTAGTTAACCACAAATGTGGTTAGGTTAGTGTTGCAGTTAGGTCTGGTTATTTTCTGGTTATTTTCCAGCTAGCTAACCCAACCTTTGAACACTACATTGTGGTTGTGCTGGGGCCCACAACCTGTTGACAAACACATCAGAGCAGAGACGATACATGCATGGATATGTACATGGTGTAACCATGTTACTAAGGTTGTGATCCTGTCCAAGTACATTACATGACCAAACATCATGCTTAGCTTCCAGACTCTTGGTCTGTTGATTTGTTTCACCTTCTTGAATATATGTACATGTGTGGACAGACCACAAGTAGTGTCATAGTTTGTGGGGTTAATGTAGTTCTCCTCAATGTTACATTCCATCATATGTTGCTCCGGTCCAGCTCCGTTGGAGTTGTCTCCAGTAGTCCATACTCCATACCAGTGCTTTCCCTTACATCTGGAATACTCCTTCCTACATCCAACTCTGAGACTTCTCCATAGTGTTTAAAGGTCCAGTTACAAGACCGGAAAAAGACCATAACCAGACCGGACTGGACTGGAAAAAGACTGGACCAGTGGTCCGGTCTTTTGGATTTTGAGAATCAAAGACCGGAAAAAGACCAGTCTCAATTAACCGGTCTTTTGAGGTTCAGACCGGTCTGAACCAGCAAAAGGTTAGCCCTAATTTACCCCTTTCCAACGAGCCCAAGATCATAAAAATCCAATAAACCCTGGCTGAGAAATAAATAGATCCATAAAATAGTCTACAATATTCGCTAAAATAAGGCATTTTACTAATATTACTGTAGAAAATCCAAATTGTAACGGAATTTAGAGTCTTTGGGCTCGTTCGGAAGCTATTATTAAACTGAACAACCATTTATGATACAAAAATATATATTTGTGCGCAGAAGACCAGTTAGGACCAGGACCAGTCCTAGGACCGAAAAAAACCGATGTAAACTGGTCCGAAGTGGTCCTGTCTGGTCTTTTTTGGTCCTAGGACTGAGGTGGACCAGTTACGGTCTCGGTTAAAAACCAGACCGGACCGGACTTTTAAACACTACTTCTCCATATCATTTCAGCTCCTCCAGCATTACTCCAAACCTGTTTCCCACATCTTCACCATAACAACCATTCTTTGTCATCACTTTCCCATTATCAGTCAGCACACCAGTATCAGATTATTCACCCAAGAATGCAGGACTTTCCAGGAGAAGAACGCAGCACTTTATATTTATCTTTTACATTCAGTTGCTATTCCTTATTATTATTTAAGTACTCAAAACTTGTATGTTTTCCTTAGTTTTGAATATCAACTTAGTTTCCTCCTCTTGTTTGTCCTCTAAGTCACTGAGGCTCCTGCCTTATTCCTTTCTCTTCCAGTTCCAAAATCAGGACACTGTGGGAGTTGGGCGGCACAGCACATATGCTGAGGCCATAGTCCTTCCCATTACTGTTCCAGTTCTGTTCCATCTGTTCTGGAATTACTCCAACATTTTCCTTTCACTTAAACTTAACACTCAGTAATTATGAGTAGTAGTTTGTGTTATTGAAATATGAAAGGAGAATAATAGCAAAGTCCATGAAGATAGCCAAGTCTGCAAATTAATTCAAAAGAGTGAGTGTGTGACTTAGAACAATGCTTCAAAGTCTGTGAGATAAAAACTCTGGTCATATCTTGTTGCCTTTGCCTTCTACTTGCTACTGATACTAATACAACACATGTATACTAACCAGGTGTGGATATGCAAAACAGAAATATAAAAAGTGAACTAACACAAAGTCATGTTGGCCTAATAATTTGGTAATGAAAAATAGGAGACAAAGTAAAAATAAATGTGATGAGTAAGGAGGTCAGTTGAGTGACCTCCTGTTTCAAAATGATAAAGCAGAATATATATAGAAAGTTGAAAGAGAAAAAGTAAACAAACAGACCATGATAAATCAGTGCATTGGATACATGGAGGTAGGTGTTCATGAACAGGGAAAGACTGCAAGATAAGATAGTGGCTGTGTGAAGGAGTTGCTGTGAAGTAGTGAAGTTGCCTAGCTCTAAGGTTGCTAGTAAGGACCATAGATAGATTGTTATATGAACTGGATGCTTTAGATAGTTGTTGAGGATGGTAGAAGGGTTGTGTGAAGTTAAGGTGAAGAGTAGTCATCTTTCTACCTACAAATCCCCTTAGACATAATCCATTCTTTATGCTTGAAACCCTGTAAATATCTCCTTTTCCTTGGTTGGTGCATCAAGTTGTATTGTGAGATATGCAAATAATAGTGCAAGAGTTATTGACAACCATGGACAAGAATGTGAATGATACTGATAGCTGTGAAGGCATCCATGAGTATTATTGTATACTGAAAAGTTGTTAAATCACAAAAATAATGTGTTTACAGACCTAGAATTCATTTGATATCACCATATCTGTTGATTCTACTTGCCATCTCTGAAACTTGATCCATTCATATCCATGCAGGTATTGTCTCACTGCTCTGCTTTTCAACAAGTTATGAGCACTGGCACATGACCACAGCATGATCCAAACTTTTCCTGTTTGGGTTATCTTGGCCCAACTGTATTTGTCAATTCCATGGCCACTGGGAGAATGTTACCCATATTCAAGGGAGCAGCTATCACAAGGGACAGAGTGGGTGTAATGATTATGCATTTGAAATTCAAGGGGAGAGCAGGTGTAATGATAACAACAGGGGGCTGAAATGTATGTTGAATTTTGGCTGTGTGAACTTGAGCCTTTCTGACAAACCCTGTTGAGCATTTCCCTACTTCATTCTCAAACTCTCAACCTCATCAGACCCATCCCACCATGACCAGCCATCCTAAATTCAGTGCAGTCACCAACCAGGAGGCAATGGACAAGCTCCTTGACAACAAGAAACATTGTAGCTCAGCACAAGTTCAACTAGAGAAGCAGACAGCCACTACTACTGCTGCCTCAGAAGTCAAGAAGATTAACCTTGCAGCCCAGAAGAAACAATGTATTACTGCATTTGAAGACCAGCTTCACAAAGAAGTGTTGAAATTTGGGGATTGGTGATAGGACTGAAAATTGAATACCTATGGATTATTCATTTTTCATAATATTATTCTTCAATTGAATCAAAAAGATCAATAAACCAACCATGAATTAATCTACAAATTGATAGTGTAAGGGTCAAAAGTGTTGACTACACTTGTTGATTAAACTGGAAATTGCAAAGTCTTGAAGTTAATCAGCAGATAACTATGATCTGGATTGATCTATTTATCATACTGTTAAATAACACTACAAAAAGTTCAGACTCTAACCATACAAAAATCCATAATGGTCAAATGAATAACTTGCAATCTAAAGTAACTATCAAGTCTACAACTATGAAGGAATTTGTCATACAAGTCCTAGGAAAATATCAGTAAACATCAATAAAGTTCCTGAAACAGTGAAACATTTGTGACATTTGTGACATCATGAAACATATGACATCATAAACTGATCAGTCATCTTAAAACAAGACCTGACATCATAAAATTATGATCAGTCATCTTTTACAAGGCATGATGTCATAAAACAAAGATTTATCATCCAAAAACAAGGCATGACATCATAAAATCATCAGTCATCATAAAACATCATCAGTCATCCTTACAGACTCTTACTTAATATTGTTTCTCATTTATGTATAAAGGTAGCCAGAAAGTATCAGTAAAATTAGTGAATTTGCACTCATTCTTTCTTTCCCAAATTTCACCACTGTGAATTGGCACAAGTTAGAAAGAACTTACAAGTGGACTTGCTTTGCTTCACTCAGTTCAAAGGGTATTAAATCCTAAAGGGGCTTACCTTTGTTCTGTTTAAACCAAGAATATTAAATCCTTTAGGGACTTGTCTTGGGAGCAAGGATTTTAACATCCTTTGTCAGAGTCTGAGGAGAAATCCTTGTACTATAAAGCTGTCTCACAGTCTGCCTCTGGGACTTTAAATCATTTGTTTTGGATTAGTACAAAGAATATTAAATCCTAAAGGGACTTGTCTTGTACTACCAATGACCAGTGCCTGAGTTATGTGACATAGTGTCACAGAGGCGTCACAGAGGTGTCACACATGAAATATTGAGATATGGCTCTCATTCCTCACACAACATTCAATAGGATGTTTTTAAGTTGAAAATGGTACATAAAGAGTAGTTTGAATCAGAAACTGCAAGTTGAATACAACCAATATATCTCTTTGTGGCCATAATGATGATTCCCCTGCTAAATCTGAGTGCTGAGATGTCTACCATTTATAACTCTCCAGCACCTCAAATCTGGGACTTGTTTTGCTGGAATAAATTATTCTAAATGTTATTATGAACATTTCTATCAGGTTAGAAATTTAATATTTGTCCATTGAGGTCACTATTCCAAGGTATATGCATCATTATCTTATGCTTACAGTGTGAAATTAAAAATTCTGAGCAGATAGGCATGTTAAGAATCAAAAAATACATATATTATGTCACCAAAACTAGTTGCAAAAGTGCATTGGTGAAATGTTATAAGAGCCACTACTTTTTCTGGTGGGCACAGCCACCCCAAAAATGAACATGGCTGTATGCAACACATAGCACCTTTGCTTCATGGCTTAATCTCCTTTCCTTTCAAACCACCATATATCTAAGCCAAAACTCCATCTCCACATCAATTATCCACTTCTTCATTGAATAAATACTTCTGTACCCACCTAAAATGGGCAGAAAAAGTAGTGGCTCTTATAACATTTCACCAATGCACTTTTGCAACTAGTTTTGGTGACATAATATATGTATTTTTTGATTCTGAACATGCCTATCTGCTCAGAATTTTTAATTTCACACTGTAAGCATAAGATAATGATGCATATACCTTAAAATAATGACCACAATGGACAAATATTAAATTTCTAACCTGATAGAAATGTTCATAATAACATTTAGAATAATTTATTCCAGCAAAACAAGTCCCATATTTGAGGTGCTGGAGAGTAATAAAGGGTAGACATCTCAGCACTCAGATTTAGCAGGGGAATCATCATTATGGCTACAAAGAGATATATTGGTTGTATTCAACTTGCAGTTTCTGATTCAAACTACTCTTTATGTACCATTTTCAACTTAAAAACATCCTATTAAATGTTGTGTGAGGAATGAAAGGCCATGTCTTAACATTTCATATGTGACGCCTATGTGATGCCAGTATGACATGGTGCCACATAACTCAAGTATTGGTCACCCCCCAACTTAAAGGGACAGAAGATATTTCAGAGTCTGGGGAGGAATTTGACTTCTCTGAAGAAGGAAATGAGGATATGGGAGTCATGGGATGATGATTAGGTAGTTTATGTCACTTTAACTTAGTTATTTGGACAATAAATTATGATTTTAAAGCTTCTAATATATTTTAACACTTTTTTACACTAAAAAGAATCAAGGTAAAGCATGCAAAACTGAGTGAGCAACTAAAGATTCACAGTTTGTCACGCTTTTGGCTGTGTGACGTGACGTGACGCTCCCACAGCCATAACAGGAGGTGGCCATAACAGGAGGTGGACATCCCCACTACCAAATTTGGTTATCATATAGACAAAGAATATTAAATCCTTTAGGGACTTGTCTTTGTTCTATCAAAACACTATAAAATATCTAGTCTCCCGAAGGCAGCCCATATAATGATGGAAGACAAATCGTTCCATCTATGGTCTGCTTTTGATTGCGCCTGTCTTACCATACCTCAGCTTTTGTACCGTGGGAATGTGAACTTGACCTTCAAGTGCCCTTCACATGATCTTCTGGAGGCACGTGCAGTAGGAATAAACGAAGATAAGTCCGCTTGCCACCTGATTGCATCGTCGCGTTCTGCCTCCTTCAGAGTCCTTCTATCAATGAACACACTTAACTCACCTTTTCATCATGCCTATGGTGCATTTCCAGCCCAGCTCAACTCTACAACTCCAATCCACCCTGCTCTAGCCACCATTGACATTCCCACCTACCCGCTTAACTTCACACCTGCACCCTCGTCTTCTCAGCCCAGGGCCCCAACGACAGCAAAGAAAAGGAAGCGGAGTAACAAGAACAAGAACAAGAACCCTACTTTGCTTGAAAGTCCATCTCAGCCAAAAAAGCGACGCACTTCCCGTTCCATTAAGGAAAAGATCGCCCTTGTACTTGCGGCCATTTCAGTGGAAGCCAACTGGTCCTTCTCAGAATTTTTGTTCTATGTCTTTGAGGAGAACGGTCGGAGAGGGATTGAAGTACATCGAACTCTAAGTCATGCAAATACTGTCCAGAAATTTCTCAGCAGTCACTGCAAACACTTCCCTGTGCAAATTCTCCAATCCTGGTGGCACCACAGGGACGGTCGTCTGGCACGTAACTCAGACCTTATGTACTCTACCACTACCCCTTTTCATGAAATAAAGCCCGTCCATCCAGCTATCTCGTCTTTTGCTGTCCAGCTTGTGAAATCCAAAGTTGTCAAGGATGCAGCTTCTGCTGTGGAGCCTCATGGTGGACTGCATGCGACAACAAGTGACAAATCATCAAGGAAGGCAAATTGGGTGGATATCAGGGCAATGACTGTCCCTGCCGTCTCTGATATTCTCAAAAAAAGCCAACCGATAGCTTGGTATCTTATTACTAGCATCGCAGCTAACAGGCCAAGGATTCGGGAAGGAAATGTTGCAATTCGGCAAAATCGACCCATTGATGCAGTCAGTTCTTCTTATGCTGATCGTTTGGCTGATTAAATTACCAATCAACGTAAAGGTTTGCACACACATTTTGGCTACTCTAGCCTTTGCTCGCAACCAGCAAGCACGCCTTTTGCAGATTGCAAAAGGCATTCTTTTCTTCGCGCTGTCTGCCCCTGCCGATCTCTTTGCCTATGAATCTCGGATAGGCAACATGCCTACATACAGCTCAATCTACAATGCTCTATGCAGTCTTGCCTTCCAAGAAGCCAACAACACATGGGAGATTGGTCGGGATCCCTCCAAATGGGGAATATTGCACCTTGACAATGTTCAGCAGTACATCCGCCAACAAGATCTACGAATCGGCCGCAAAAATACCATGAACATCGGCATTGCTGCCACATATTTTGAGACAGAAGGATACCCGCCAATGGCACCTGATATTAACAATAAACGCGCTCGGATTGCTGAAAATAAACGGAAAGATTTGACTGTTGAACAGGTTCTTGGATGGGTGGACCATGAGCATCTCGAGATGGTCGGTGTATTGCACTGGCTTTGCACATTGACAGAATATATTCCTGAGTTATCTCACTACAAATCCGATGTCACACGTCTCTTCTGAACCCGCGCTGCAAAGCACCATATCAAAGTTTCTGCAACAAAAGTTCATCCTTTGGCCACTAGCGGAAAGAATGAAACAGTTACCACTGAGCTCAAGGACGCCCTTGTCGACTTCATATCCCAAATTGGACACACATGAGACGACCATCTTCCACATCTTCTACTCATAGGTGGTGATGGACTCACATACAAAAAAATGCTTCTCCTTCAGAAGTACCTCCAAAATCACATACACCCATTCGAAAGCTTCTCGTTCCTTCAACCTGTGCTAGAGTCCTGGCATACGGAGGCAACAAATCTTAGTCGCGTTTACGAAACACATTGGGGCCGACCGCTCAGCGTTGATCCATCCACGTTAGGCCACAGCGCAAGAATTATAGGCCGGGCAGCTCCATCAAATATGAAGAAAGTTGATTATTATCCCAGCGCACAACTCCTCTTCCTCATACTTGATGTGCGCCAACTTGACTGCTGGAGGTAAGCCCTTTCATATGGGTTTCAATCCAGTTTCAAGCTTTATATCTGATTTTCTATTAAGATTGGCCCTGGGTACGGACGACATCTTCGCGTACTTTCAAAAATTGAAGGATAATGTTACCTTACCTCCATTCAAGGAATTGGAAGCTATTGCACGAAAGCTTTATCGTGCTTATACCAGTTCTCGAGCCCAGTATCGTGCCTTGTCCTATGCCAACAGTCAAAATCCTTGGTCAAAAATCATACCACGTGGCTCAACTTGGGTACCACATCTGCAAGACATGTCTACTAATGGAATAGGCATTTCTGAGACATCTAATATTGGATCACACTCAGGGTTGAAGTCAAATAAGAAGCCGAAACAAAAAAAGGGCCCAACTGCAGACGATTCTGACCAGGAGGAAAGTTTCAAGGGTGATTGCGTGCTCTCACAGTCTATTGCTTTCATGCAAGATGCTATGATCAGTAGAGAGTGCGCATATGCCATTGCAGATGGGGATTTTGGCCGGTTATATGAGTGCCTGAAGGTAATGTTTTTATTTCTTAACTGTCGCCATATCATGACTGACTTTTCTCAAGGTCATGTTATTCACCTTTGCGGGGTCGAGCCACACAAAATACGCAACATACCTCCTCGAGTTTCTCACGGACCTTGAGCTTGAACCCAGTCCAGACCTGAAACAAGGTGTACTGAATAGTATGCTCGTTAATCTTTCTGGAAAGGAGGGAGCATTTAGTGCTGGTGATATCATCCAGGAGTTCTATAATCGACTACTAGAAGCCATCATTGAGCGTAAAGGTGCTGAGTTCGGAGCTCCCTTTATCCGAGACACAATTTCACATAACTTGCACCATATGGGTTGCATCAAGACCGAATTGCGGGAAGGGATCAGTTTATCCAAAAAATCTGGGAAGCACAGTGACCCTCATATGAGACCCGAGGTGAAGATGTTGATGCAGTCATATGCTCATCATGAATTACACAGCCGACGACCTGGACGTATCATAGACAACAATGATGTTGACGACTTTGCTAGAGGATGGCAGAAACTCAAAAGCGGTAAATTGCAAAAATGGGTAACGGAAACCACACGAGCAAGGGCAGTGGGTAGCGCCAGCACATCTTCTGAGTCGAGTGCAGTGCCTGTTGGTGGCAATCTTGATGAATCTGATGATGAAGTTGAGGAGGAACCTGGGGACGCTCCAACATTGGGCTCGATGCAATTTGTTAATGGCGGTTTCATCATTGAGACATTTGGTACAGAGGAGACTATTGCTGACTTCATTTCACTTCTAAGGCCTGACGACGAAGGACTGAACACAGAACCACAAGAAAGTGATTTTGATTTTGAAGGTGACGATGAAGATGATGGCGTGGCTATACCTGATTTAGACTAAGGTGATTGCCTTGTGGTGAGTGTTATACAACTAATTCAAGGGTTAATAGTAATTCCAACACTGATAGATAGGCATTCGACTTACCCCTGGTTGATTTTGATTACAAGCCTATTTCTCAAGCCTTCGCCTTCGGTTCTGCACTCATCCTTCTCATTTGATGACGACCCTGTTGCTTCATCTGAAGAAATTTCCATCGTGTTTCCATCTGTGTTGTCCACCTTCTTCTTTTCCTGTCGCTTTGCTTGCAGCTCCGCTTTTTTCTCCACCTTCATTTGCTCAAACTGTATTCAGAGAACGCATATGATATCATAGAGTGCAGTTTCATGGCTCGCTGTGAGGAAAGCATTGTTCTCAATGAGTGCATGTACGTCCCCAACAGAATGCAGCAAGGCAAAATAATCAAGAATCATTTTGATCTGTTCATCTGGGAGAAATATGGCAGGTGCAAGGAATCCAGTGGTTTTCTCGTCTGCACTTTCCCAGACTTCCAGACGGAACTCTAGAAGTTGTTTGGTCCCAACTTTACGCATGGCTTTTGTTAGACGCTTTCCCTTTGGTACCTGAAGCCCGTTTGACTCCTTGGCTTTCCCCTTCCAGTTTGGACCATGCATCCACTGCAATTGCAGGCATCCAATTCTAGTTGGGGCCTGTCATCCAGCTGACATCCGTGACATGAGCATGGAGGATTGCTCGGATTGTCATACTGACAATCCTGCTCCTTGGGCTTGCACAATGCAAGGTGCATGTAGGCCATGCTGAGGTCCATAGTTTCGTTGTCACTTTGTGAGTGATGCTGTCCAGTATCATTTTCAACCAATCTTTGCGCTGTCTCGAGAGTCTTTGATCCAGTGTACAGTATTGCTCGTGGCTTTTTAACAAGCAATCGGTTTCGTCCAACCCGGCCAAACTTCTGCACAAGCTCGTCGATATCTTCTGGTTCATCAAGCACAATGACATCCTCAATGTTTCCAATATCCACCCCAACCGCAAGAGTGTCGGTGCCTATGAGTATTCCGCAGGCAGGATTGTTGAGCATAAGCTGTCGTGTCTCTTCATTAAAGGATGGCCAATTGAGTGAGTTATAAAGGCAGATGTGTTGTGATATATCTGGGTCACTCTCTAGTCCTTCATAGTAGAGGTAAGCATAGACCCAAAATCCCAGATTGATCGTCCAAGAAAAGATGAGGGTCTTCCGTTTTTCTTTGATGACCTAAGCAAGTTCTGGAAATTTTTGGCCCATGAAGCCGGATTTCATTTGACGGAATAGGATCTGTACCTCAGGACGTGCATTGGATCGACGCAAGAGATGGAAACGGTTTTCGTGAAGACCCAGAAAGCGGCAAACATTGTTGATATGCTCCCCACCACACATTGTCGCTGTCAAGGCAAGGAGAACAACACTTTGGAGGCGAGAGCGGACCCAGCCAATTTGTTGATAAGCCTTCCGGAATGATTTCCCCCAGGTATTCAATAGGTGCGCTTCATCAACCACAAGGGCACAAACCCGTGAAGAGAAATCTCCATTTAATAACTTTGTGCACCCTTTTGAGATTAGCTGCTCCGGAGCAAGAAACACAAGCTGTGGTGTCGTAATTGCATCCTCCCAAAGGTCCCGGGATACAAGGTGTGCATCATTTATTGTGTCGCTGTTAATGACCAAGGTCTTCAATTTAATCTTTTCCATGATTTCCGCCTACAGTTGTGGAGTCATTTTTGTTGCTTTGGCTGACTAAAAAAAACATAAGGATGCATACCATCTGGTGTTCAAGGTATTTTGTCGGTAGCACAACAAGAATGCATGGATTTTTTGGAAATCTAGCAGCTGCTGATGGGCACAATGATGGATCACCCTGTATCTCGAGTACAACTAACATATACATTGATATAAAACTTGTTTTTCCCATCCCAGTTTGTAATATCGCAAATAGATCAATACCATCGAGTAGTTTACTGATTCCTTCAATCTGGACATCATACGGGTCATATGGGAGGAATTTGGCAAGAATTCGGCGGCAGAGTGCATGGCCGTCTGATGAGCTAAATTTGAATGCCGAGTTTTGTGCCTCAGGGCGATAGGGCGCGTTCATATCTTTACGAGAAAGATTGAGGCATGTTGATGCGTAAATTTAAATTACATTCACTTGGCATCAAATGCCTCACGTGATGCCCGAAAACGCCGAAGGTTGAGGTCCCTTGTCAACCCAACCATCAGAAACAGACTATAAAATATCATAGTCTAAGAAATTGGACTTTAAAAACTTGTTACTAGAATCATAGTCTAAAAGACTTTAAAAATTGTATTGGAGGTTATTCAAGAGCAATTGGTTATACATTCAAGGAAACCCTAACTCGCACAATACAAATTGTTGTTGGATATTGGTTGTTGGATTTGTTGTAGACGATTCCTAAATACCACATAGACAACTTCAAAAATCATATCATCAGGTTGAAGTACAGCAAGCCAACTAGGGAGCTAACACAGGTGGTCACTTAGATGGAGGGGGAATATGCGCTGTATTGGTTCAAACCAATGAGGGATTCCACCCTCAACAGCCTACTACTTATACAACTCAGACTGTGGCTATGTGTAATTACATATCTATGAGTCTTTACTGCTATTGGTCAATATTCCAGCTATCTACTCTGGTCCATTATCTAAATGTTTCAGCTCACACTAAAATTATTCCAACAAGAAGACCAGCAATGTGATAAGGACATGGCTCACCCTGACATAGTACATAGTACCCACCCATCATGTGGTAACTGCCTTATCTCACCCCTTTTATCATTTCCTTGAGTTCAAATGTTCACACTGACTGGACAGAGAAAACCAACCATGAAGCAACAGAGCATCCCAATAAACATGTCAAATATAAATGTATGATCCATGCTTTATTGCAAGAACCTGATTTATGCCTCAAAACATTTCAGACAGTCAAGGAACCCTTGAAACTTGAACTAACTGAAAGCAAAAGCCCTGAGCCTGAGAGTGGTTTTGTAAGGGGACACTATGTATATTCACTGCTAACATTACAAACCCCATCATGCCTCCCTCTTTAGTCATTACAAACAGTTATTAGTAGTATTACACAAATGTTCCTTGGTAGGTTACATGTGCAACTCCAAGTAGATACCTATCATATGTTCCTTATGGAATGTGTGTCCTATTTCTATTTTACTTACTCTAGTCCATTACCTAGGCCCAGTGTAGTTACTCAGGTCTACATGTATATAAGGTAGCAGGTGCCATCCTTAGAACAGCACCTTAGTATAAACTTGGTTACTGGCAATACCTCTTCTCCAAATTAGCAAGTTGTCTTGTACTTCTAGCTAACATCCCCTAACTGGCTTGGATAAAGAACATGATATTGAACAGAAATGGCAGGTCCTAGAGTCTGAGTTAGAGTTTGATGACATGGGACCAGCAGAGCAGGGCTACACATCAGGAAACAGTAACCTTGGCCTGGCTGGCCCTGAACATCTTTGGCCAGGTTTAAAAATATGAAAAAAATATAATAAATCACAGATATATTTATAGCACCCAATTTGAAAAAAAAAAAAACAATTACATAAGACAGATGCTGAGATATTAAAGATATTAAAGTCAACCTGAATTACCTAACAGATTAAAATAGTAACAGCAGCAACATGTCATCCAACTTTGACAGCACTCTTGGCTTCCATGTTAAGTGGAAGGTGAATTGTGTGGCAGGATTTATGAGGATGCAAAGCATAGCAGAGAGGAGCATGGTGGGAAAAAGTGCAAAGCACTTTCCTGACACATGCTCTCAGATCCTGACCTAACCAGGGTGTCCAAACAAACACTGCAATGGGTGGGTGGGTTGAACCACTCCATGCAGCAATAATTATCAGTAACTATTAAATTAGGTACTTATCTTCTTTACCCTGTGAAGGTCAGAATACAAAAGCATATGCCACAATGGATATTTTGTAGCATGGAGTAGCAAATATTCCAATATTTGTGCAGGTGAAAAGAGTGTGGAAAGTGGGTAAAAACAAAGAGAAGGGTGCATAGATGCACCCAAAAAAGCAACAGTGCATCTTGCCCAAATCACAATGTGATGGAGAGAAGGACAAAGACCTGTCATCATTGTCTGAGTCAATGATGATGGTAGGTGGTTTGTCACATGCTTTCCACTTGTTCAAAGTCTGTATTCTAATCTACACTGCGCTATGACAAGAATGTAAAAAACCATTTTGAATTTATCCTGTGGGAGGAAGTTTTGTTGGAGGAAGACGGGTTTATACTTTATACTTAGCTGAATGGTCATGGTTAGGGGTGTCAGAGTTGGTCCTTCAAAAAATGTTTTTCTTTTCTTTTTTCAAGTTGGCTCATTCTGTTACAGCAACTACAAGCTTGCACTCACATTCAGTGCTGGGCAAAGTAGACCAAATAACAAAAGGTTCAAACACTTAAGATGTCAGGATCCCCTTACTACTAGACTGAGGGTGAGTTCTGAGCAAGTGATGTAGATTGAGACCATAGAGTACAAAGGTCTAAACTAAGGAACTACAACTACTGGTGTTGGCTTTTTATATAGGTAATCAACAGAGTCAGAGATATGTATGAGTTGTATGAGTCCATAGTAGGGATGCTGAAGTTCAGTTCTGAACCAGTCCAGAGAACCAGAACCAACCAAACCAAACCATGGTTCTGGTTCAGTTCTGGTTCTGGTTCAGCCTCAGCCATCTGGTTCTGGTTCTGGTTCTTGATCAGCCAGAAATCTGAGAACCAGTTCTGAACCGGTTCGAACCATTCTGAACCACTATATCCCAAGGCAAACATTTAAGTAATATATTTACTTATTTGCATTATTTTACAGGTTAAATAGCACATTGTACCTGTATCTGTAATGAAAATATTTATTCAAGTCACCAACACCATATATTTCCAATCAGAAGTACATCATTTTTTGGTCTGGCATAGTACATAATCAATAATATGTCTCATTTACTTTATAACTTTGGGTTTTATTAATATTAATATACTCCTATTGCAAGAATCCAATTCAATTCAAAGTTGTCACTGGTTGGCAAAAATGATTTAGTAGTATTTTTTCTTTTCATGTTTACTTTTAGTGATGTCATAGTTATAACACCAATACTACAAACTTCTGGCCTCAACTTTTAAGATATACTTATTTCTAAGAAATAAGATGTAATTTCAGAAAATAAAATTTGAAATGAAAATTTCTTGTCTAATTGGTGGTATCCTAACAAAAGTCTATTTTTAAATGGTTCTTATGGTTCTGGTTCTGGTTCTGGTTCTGGTTCTGGTTTTTCTAGGTGGTTCTTGTTCTGGTTCTGACAAAATGGGTGCTGAACCAAACCAAACTGAACTTTGGCATCCCTAGTCCATAGCCTTGGTAGTCCAAGAATAGTAATAGAAGTGTAAGGGCAAAGGGTAAAGCACAGGTAGAAGGGCACAGACTAATGATAAGGAAAAAGAAGGGGAAAAGAGGTATACATCAGCAAACTGTGGCTCAGCTACAGACCATTATGTAATGCTCTATAGCACCATAGTGCCATAGCATGGGTCCCTATTTCTGTAGTGTCCTGCAGACGCTACATAGCACTACATAGCATCACTTAGCCAGTCTATAGTACTCTGTAGCACTTCATAGTAAGCTCAGTTTTCAAATGCTACTGGTTGATTTCTTCAGTTTTCAATTCATTTTCAACACCACTGGCAAGTACATGGAATAAATTTTTATTGAAAGAGTACTAAGTTAAAGTACAGAAAACAATATTATCTATGTAGACTACACATGCGGCCTTTGTAGGCCTTTGTTGGCCGTCATAGGCATTGTTGGCCTTTGTTGGCCATCGTAGGCCATTGTTGCTGTTGTAGGCCATTGTAGGCCATTGTAGGCCATTGTAGGCCTTTGTTGGCCTTTGTTGGTTGTCGCTGGCCCTTGTTGGTCATCGCTGGTCCGTTGCTGGCCATTGTAGGTTATCCAGAAAAATAAGCCTAGTCATTCATAGTTAGTAGGCTAAGACAATTAAAATAAAGTAAAGTTGACTTACATTGTTGTAGTGATGGAAAAGTTCAGTTCAGTTCAGGGTATATTGCTGAACCATGAACTGAACCTTAGGTTCAGGTTCGGTTCTGGTTCAAACCACTATAGCCTGGGAAATTTTTTGAAAGCCCTATTTTGACCTTAAAATTTTTGAAAACAGTAAAATCTATCTCATATATTTAATAAACATATAAGGAGTTCTTATTCAAGGTAGTATCTGTTCTCTTCTCCAGTGTAAGATATTGTGTGAACTTTGGATTGATGCTATTTGGCACATCAAAATTACTTTTTTTGGTTGAATCAAAGCCAGGCATAGAGCTATACCAAAATTAGAATAACATTTTTGATTTTTTTTTATGTCAGTAGCTCAATTTTATTCATTTTTCTCTGGGATTTGGTCTTCTGAAATATTGTAGTTCAAACCAGTTCAAACCAGCATCCCAACAGCTGAACCCTGAACTGAACTGTAGGTTTGGTTCAGCTATTTTACAGAACCATGAACTGAACTCTAGGTTCAGTTCAGGATGGTTCGGGTTCAAACTGAAGTTCAGAACCAAATTTTTCCATCACTACATTGTTGTTGTGGACATGCTGGTGGTGGTGGTGGTGATGACAACAACAACAATGATGATGTTGATGATGATGTGATGGTGGTGGTGACAATGACGGTGGTGGTGTGAGAAGTGTTGGTTGAACTTACATAGATGGTAATTTGATGTAGTGCACAGACCATGTTTAGGGTTGGTCTTTTGAACTTAAATAAAATTTACAATTAGAGGGTATTAAAAAATAAAATAAAAGGGAATGGAACTACAGAGCACTACATAATAACCTAGACAATGTTACAGACTGCTTGGTAGCAGTCTGATGCTATATCACGCTAACTGAGCTAGAGCCGGCACTATGAGCTGCTATAGCCGAAAATCAGAGTTTGCTGATGCAGGTTGGATAACCAAGGGATGTAAATGGGAAAATAAGGTGGGGGTTGACTGAGCATACCAGCTGTTTGTGACACATTCTTTTTCTCCTCCTTTTCCCATCCCCTCTACACTTTTTTTTCTTTTCTGCCCAATTCTTTATATATATATTTACAAGAGTAGCACACATCAAAAGCAATCCCACCCTCCCAACAAGACACAGGGTGAATAAGATTTGGAATCTGGATGGGTTTGATGTTGATTGATTGAAAAGGAGAGAAGGAAATTTAAATGAAGGATTTGAGGGAAATATAAACTGATTCATCTGGTATTATAAAGTAACCATGAGATAGAAGAAAGGAAAGGACAGAGAGAGTACAAAAAGTTTGAGGCAGGGAGAAATAGAATAAAGGAAACAGAAGGTAAAAAAAGCAAAAAAAGAAAAAAAAAAGAACATAGCAAAAAACCAGGTGGACCACTTCAGGGATTTGAATTGTTTTTATTCATTATTTATACAAGTTTACAGAGTATCACAAAAGTAGTACAGAAACAATGATAATAAACAAAACAAAAAAACGACAGCACCTATCAGTAATGAGGAACGAGTAGTGGATGTGTGGATGTGGTAACTCCGAGTGGGTGGTGATGGTGGTGGTACACAGATGGAAGATCATGAGGAAAAGTGAAACAAAGAAAAGAAATTGTGTTGCGAAGGGAGAGCGGAAAAAAAAGATTTAAGCAGACGTGATGGAATGGGGAAAAAAAACGCTATACAAAAAAAGGTCCCACAAATCATCAAAAGCTGTTGAAAAAGAGTTGTACAACGTCCATCGATCCTTGAACGAACTACATTGCGCCCCAGAAACTCGTGATGGGAACCAGATAGTGCTGAAGAGAATGGATGACCAAGTGGAGTGGCCATGAAATAGTTTCGCTGAGCTTCAATTGTACGGAAGCCGAAGCCGAAAGCCGAAAGCAACCTGATATCAATCCATGTCCATATCAATATCCATATCCATACCCACTCCGTCCCACCTAGGTTTCACTTGGCTGGCCGTATCCATACGAGGAGCGGTATAACGGGAGGCATAATGTGTATGGTGATGGGTCTCATTCTGAGTCTGGTCCCCGTCGTCGTTGTCGTGATGTTCGTCCCTTTCGTGGTTACGGCCATGGTTATGACCATAATGTTCATCGTCATCGTCATCTTCCTCGCCTTCGTCATCCATACCATCCGCATCTCCTTCCACATCAATCCCCATCCCAGTTCTACCATACACTCTCCCTCTCCCATACCCACCTTTCTCATCATCTTCATCCCCATCTTCAATCTCAATCTCAATATCCCCATCCTCACTCTGGGCACTGACGCTTCCACTGAGAGAAGATAAACTCCTCCCATGAGAAACAGAACGCATAGATGAGTTCGGGAGGGACCAAGTTGGGTGGTTCCCAATCCCATTCCCGTTTAATAGGTGAGAACCTCCTGTACCTAGAGTAGGAACAGGAGCAACTACTGGCATATGCCCATAATCATAACCATAGCCATGACGAGTGGTCCGGGTAGGTGTAAACTGCTGGACAGGCATCGACATCGGATACGACGCTGTGCCGGTTGCAGAAGGGATCGACGGATCGCCATTACTGTTAACCCCAAGCAATAAGCCAGGTCTTACCTGGGTCACAACGACTTTACCACCTGGAGCTTTAAGCGCATAGTCGTGTAACCTAGGACCCGAAGGTTGGGGGTTAGGAACCGAAGATGAAATTGGGTGGATGGAATGAGTTGGGGTAGACGAGGTATGGAGGTGAGAAAGACTCGATGTGGAAGTAGTTGAAGAAATGCCTGAGGAAGGAAGACCTAAAGAGGATGCAGAAGGAATAGAAGACGCAGAGGTAGACGTAGAAGGGACAGATGAGGTACCTCCGACAGGTTCAACTTTGGGTAATGAACCACCTGAGAGAAAAGAAGGCCATTCCGAACGGTCTTCAGGGAGCGAAGCTGGCTGTTTACCCATGAAGGATAGGATGGCCGCTGCCTAAGAAAAAAAGAGGTTTAATGATTCGGTAACATGAGAAAATGTAATTACAGCGTACCTCGAGTAACTGAACTTGCTGGTGTTTGCTCAATACAAACTTGGATGCTTCTCGCCACTGACGAGTATGTTCCCAACGGTGTTTGTTGAGGCAGTTCGGATGACGGTACACCTAGGATGAATTGTTTGAATAAATTTTATTTAAATTGGGACTTTAACGGACTTTGGAACAACTCTCGCATTTGTAATCGATACCGCGTTTCTTAGCCCCGGCCTTTCCATTTGAGATGGGGATGGGAGTGGTGGAAGTAGTATCGCTGTGTTCCGTATTGCCCACGGGTAATCCCGCAGCAGCAGGCGGAGCCGCCGTAGCAGCAGAAGCCAGCAAGGAAAAGTTATCGCTTGAAGATACATGTACAGGATTTGGTGCAGAGCCTGACATAATATGAATAGAATTGGAATGAGGTTTAGGAGCGAGAGGTTTGCATATGGCGCCAAAGGAAGTTGAGGTAGTAGTTTGTATTGTGGATGGAGGAGAGGCAGATAGGGATAATGAAGCGAGAGAAAGAGCAGCCGGATTTGATGCTAGTCTGTTGAGGAAAGGTAGGTCAAGTCGGAACAAAGAGGGTGTGTGAACGTACAGAGGACGGGTACACGCTTCACGAGCATCGCTGAGTCTTCGCCTCATCTTTCCTGTAGATCCCAAACGACGATGGTGTTTACTAGTTGAAGATAGTTGCGTCGGCTGTTGGCGTGGTGAAGAGGAGGTGGGGTTAGCGCCCAATGGGGGGATTGGAGCAGAAGCTGCTGCTATAGATAGGGATAGTAGGCTGGTGACTGCATCGGATTGCTATAACCAGTTCAGTTAGTGGTAGGAGGAGGAGGAGGAACAAATAACGGACTGTGAGAGGAGGTGCAGCCATCGAGAGCAGGTGGTCGTTCATGTGCAACCAACCAAAAAAAAAAATTATAATTTCCGATGATTCAAACAATTTTAAATTTTAAATTTAGCTCCAATGGCGAACGATTTCCTTTTTTGGTTGCCTCACTCCAATTGGCTCATCCCCCGATTTCATTCATGTGTCTCTTCGCAGAAGAGGGTACACGCTGAATTTCACTATATCACGACATTAGTATCCCACCTCTGTCCCACTTCCAGCCAATTGCCAAGTCATGTTACGCGTCAAACTTTTTATAAACTTTTGTGTAAAAACTTATTCACGGCATTTCTTAGCGTTCTTTACTAAAGGCCGTTCTCTTTTAGCCTGCTGGAACCTGTTCGGTTAAGGTAGCGGGCCCCACATACACTTCATTCAGAGAGCAATGTTACTGTGCAGTGCAAGTGCATTGCCAAAAAAAAAATATGACTGCACGGATGCAAAGTGATGAGTTGATATTCCCACAAGGCTATGTCTTAAAAGTACCCGCCTCCGGCGCTCATTTGCCTCCTTTCGGTATCCATGCGGCCTATACCCCATATATCGGCTCGGGCCCAAAAACGCAATTATGGCCGAGTACTTTACCTTACTCTGCCCAATGAAGAAAATCCACGTGTACTAGTTGTTCGACAGTAAGGCAACGGAGGCGGTACAGGTGACTGCTTCCATTCCAGTGGTCATGACTTGCGAATTGCCATTGATAATTGAATATTGACCGCCCATCAAGTAGGTGTAAACTGTAGAGGTAACGACTGCACAGCATATAGGCTGCTCGTCGCCTTGCTACGCGCATGTAGTGACAACCTATAAACCTTGGCCTTCGATACCCATCTCCTCAGGAAGAACATTCGGAACCGGGACTGGAACGTAAATCCATGTTGACCAAGGTACCGATACCCTTCAGTATCGTATCCACTTTTTTGGAAGGGTCTAACATTGCCGTAAGTAATTTCTTTTCGTTCACCATTCAATTATAAATTCATCAGTTACCATACATACAACTCTCAAAACTTTCATAAAGTTCAAACTGTGACCCACGAGAGTGGGATTTCGAAACAACGGTACGCATACGATTCTGAATTTACTACCAACCGCCATTGGGCCCGGTTGATATGTTGACGTTTTCATTATAGCCGCCTGAGAATGACATTGATTGTTTCACGCATGTAATATTACCACCACCTTACCGTGCACTTCAAGATCTCGCAGACGGACATTCGATTCCGACCCCGAAATACGAGATAGGTATCTTACCCATCGCAAAGACGATCCTGGAAGACGGAAAATTTCCCCATTTACCAAAGCGAACCCTGTTAATGAATGAATCTGCTCAACAACAGATCCCCGGTGGCACGAGCCTAACGGATATTTGATGGTCAATTCTTGAAAACAGAGATAGAGTAAAGGCCTGCCCCAGGGATTACCCCGAAAATCCTATCTTCATTCAATAGGACCGTACCTCCGTGACCAAACTCGGCGGTTTCTCTAAATATATACTCATGCTGCGTAGCAACCTAACACAAACGTCCTACTTCTTAATACGCAAGGCTCTCGAACAGGTCTAGTAACGATGAATGACTTACTAACCCTCTTTACCTTATAAATTTCCCTACTATTTGTATCTATAACAACTAATTATTTTTCCCCGCCCACATGTCAGTTCCCTAAAATTAACAATAACCATTCTATTACTCAAATAACGGCAGTGCGTGAAAATCGATAACTAAGTATCCCCGTATGCACGCTGGCGGCCTGATCATCAGAAACTGTCAGAACATATATACTAAGGCATGGTTGTACAACAAGAAGGATCAATCATCGACGAGGAAGAAGGGGGTTTGGGGGAGTTGGCACTCAGAGAGAGAGAAAACAGGCTAGTGTTAAATTCAATTGGAAAGGACACTCACGCCCCGCCAGTACACGCGTAATTGGTAATTTGAGTTTCGGTCTATTGAATAGGGAACGACTTGTATGTAGAACACAGCGCGAAATAATGTCCATAGTAACTACAGTACGTGTTTGCTGATGAAATAAATGAGGATAGTAAATATACAAGCTACGTGGCTCAGGCTAGACCTAAGCGTGGATACTTGAAATTACATAGTTATAAGAATGATTTGCCAGGAGTGGGAAGTCCAAGGATGCAGGGGGCGGCATTTAGCTCCGTTCAACAGATGTGGGCCTTCGGAAACAATACTTTCAAAGTCGCATACGAGCTTTCAGTTAACGGTGCACCCAGTTCTAAATGGGACAACTGCTTGAAGTGTCCTCGAGGATCAAATCCGCTTAAATGGGTGAGGAAGATAAAACCAGGACACTCTGCTTGAGCCCGGTATGTGCTCCATGCTGGAAAGGGGTGTTGATGATTAGAGGGGCCAGGGAGAGGGGAAGACTTGACAGTAAGAGACTCGAGGCAGGGTAAATTCGCCAAAAAAGAAAGCATGAAAGCTGTAACGAGCTCCGTTGGGATCGTCAACCGCTTCAGATGTCCGAAAGACTTCAAACCATTGACGAAGGCATTCTGGATGTGGAGCATCTCCACAGAATGGGGTTGAAGCGTGAATGTAGTTGGTAGTGTGAGGACTATTTCCTCCATGTCAGGAATCGCGGCCAGCGTTGCAAAGATCCCTCCGAGGTGTGTCAAATCTAGGGAGAAAGTCACTTTCTTAAGGGACTGAACTTTCTCGAGGACTTGCATAACTCTCGTGATGAAGACATCTCGGGAGTTTAGAAAGTGTTGAGCGGAATCGGGATGAGGACCGAGGAATATAATCTCCTTGAGGCCCACCGCTGGAAGCGCTTGGTGTCGGACGAACTGCTCGTCAAGGAGTTCAGTTGGGATGGTCAGTTGACAACTGCGATCCATGATACCGACGCCAGGTTGTTGTTCGCACATTATGGACTCGTGGTTATGATTCACGACACGGTTCTGGGTATATGAGGTGGATGGAAGATTGATGTGGGATACGAAGAAAGGGACCCTAGAAGGAATGACTTGTTCTTCGGGTCCTTGTATTCGTTGTCCTTGAACCCACGGGTGGTTGCCAACGCCCGTTGTAGGAACAAAGGCAGGGTAGGTACCGCGTTGATCCATCGTTGAGTGGTGCTGGGATACGTGAGGATAAAGATGGAATGGTTAGGTGGGGGACGTTTCTGTGTTCCAGTTGAACAAATACAAAGACGGGGAGGTATTAAGAGCGTCGCAAGAAGTATTGCACGGAATGATGGACGATCCTTGGCATTCTGCGTCTTTTATAGCCATGCACCTCGAAGGTCAAAGCTTCATTTCTACCATTTGAAGACACTAAACGCGTAACAGCACAGTTTCTCCACAAATAACTTCAATTCGAGTCTGATCAGAGAAAAAACTTGTTACGAGAAGTCGATGTCACGGTCAGTCATGGCTCGGGAATGCTATGACTTACCTATTCATGGATAAAGTGGTCTTAATTGGGTAGCCGACGTGGAGAGAAAAGTTTTCTGATCATTGATCAAGTGAAGAGGGCAAGCTTCCGAAAAGACAAGTTGCCCGTCCGTCCCTGAGCTCGGGAACAGTGTACCAAGGACCCCATGCAAGTTAGGCGAATGTTATTTTCGCCACTAATTGTCAGCCAGCAGCATAGCATATCTATTCCTATCGTGGGCCGGGACCTGACAACAATTGGGCAACAAAGCATTCTCGTACTAGTAGAGTCGTGAACTGACAGCCTTGGGGAATATAGTCCAACAACAAAGGGAGTTTCACATGGAAGCGTTCTGGTTGCCAAGAGAGTTTGAGAACTTGAACATGGGTTAATCATTAGCACTAGTGTACGGCAGTGTTTTTCTCACAAGCTTTGGTGAGGAACCGTGACAGCCCGTGAAGCGTGAAGGTTCAAGCGATCTGATTGGCTTGACCTAAAATTTGTCCATATGATGGTTCTCAGTGCCGCCCTAGAAATTATCGGAGGTTTAGGAATTGCATTGAAGCTTGCTCGATTTTAATGGACTCGGCCGCCGCGTTCAACTGGTTCCCAGAAGTCTCTCAAAATAATAAGGTTGAACAACGCGTCAATTTATGTAAATCACGTGCTTGAACGCGCTCAGCGCGACTTCCGTGATGGAACCACATAGGCTCGTGACCAGCCTAATCGATATTACCAGTTCATCTTCGACAAATTCATATACAGACGGTCACCGGTCTAGGAACCACAGACCAAACATTCCGCTGCTGTCTCTGTGTTAAAATGCTTACAACGAAGTAATTTTTTGCACGACACTAAGTACTTATAAAAATAATAACATGAGTGGGTAAATGAAAATTCCGAAATGAACGACAAATTAAAAAATTAAAATGACCCGCCGCCGGTCATTAGATGATTGTGAACACGTCACGAATGAAATGGGTATTTGTGGATGTGAAAAATCATTTATATTATTGTTACTTGGCAGAAAGGAGAGGCATCTAAAAGTGGGACAACAGATTGGGATAGATGGCTATACACGAGTAATAATTGGCCTGCCAGAGGACAGTTAAACAATAGAAAGTGTCCGAACAACGGCCTCGCTCACGCTTACTGACAGAACACTGGCTTCCGGAAACAATAATAACGGGAGAGTCCATGGCAAAGCCCTGGTAACGCTTGAAAATATCTTCCAATGTCTAAGTTTCAAACTTGAAGGTGATAAAGGAATTTTCTGCCAAGAAGCACAACTGGATAAATGTGGATTCCATTATAATAAGCTCAGCGTTTACGCTGGATGAGAGCATGAAAGGAGGGGTGATTACACAGCCAACGCTTGAAAGTTGGGTAATTTCACTAGGTGTGAGAACAGTAAACGAGTCATAAGGTCGAGCAGAATCGTGAAAATGTTCCATACCAGCCGATGATATCTCATGGACCCAAGAATCTGTTTCTCGCCTATATTGGTGGCTATTGACCCCGTTTCGCTTATGTCCAGAACAGATTCAAGTAGCGCAAAATAGTCCCGAGAAATTTCCAAGGAGAACGTAATTTACTCTACGGGTGGAATATTTAAGTTGTTCGTATTCTGTATGCCAGTAAGCCGCGGCGCCATAAGACCCCCATTCTGTGGGAAGAGTTGAGGCTACTTCGGGTTAGGGAAAATAAATAATGCCTGTGAGATCTGGGGTTAACGGCTTGTCAGGGCGGTTAGCCAGTGGGATGGTAAGCATTTATCGAAGGTATCGCGGCAAGTCAGCCGGAAAAATCTGCACTTGTCAGTGCTACAAGAGATCTGAGAACATCCATTCGTTGGTAAGGAGGGGAGCGAAAACCATGCAAAAGCCAAAGTGTTTTGAGTGTGGCTCTGCATCGATATTTTCGAAGCAAGGAAAAGTTCTAGTAAGGAGAAGGCGACGGCTCCCCCCTCGAGAGTAGCGGAGGAGAAAAGCCAGGGGTCGAGAGAATGAACTGTCGCGTTAGCTACGCATTGTCAATTGCCCACTGGTTTCATCGAGAACATCAAGTGCTTGAGAACCCTGATTAGCAAACTATGCAAAGCAGCTCTCCAGCGTGTAGTGAATCAAGAAAAAGCACCGCGACCCTTGTGGTATCGATTGGCCTTGACAAGTTGTTTCTACGAGCCGATTCACGTAAGTGAAAGGGGCAGAATGATACCTTATAAAGTTCCGTTATACATATATAGCGGTAGAAATAATACCCAAAATATGCCTGGGACTTTGGGAAAGAACTATTTTGATCGAGAACAATGACAGTCAATGTCGGAAAGAGGGTTGAAGGCGTTCGCGGGCTTGATTAGATATGGCGTACCGATAATTATGGCCTCCGATGCTGCTGCAAATATTTCGTGATGACGAGTTCAACTTGAAGCTAGAATTTGAAGTCGCACTGGTAGTATCCAAATGAGAGCCTGAGAAAAGAGTAGGCGGCCATGCATAATTGCAGTGCTTCTTGCCAGAAATAGCAATCGTTGTTGAGCCGAAAAGACTTGCAAATTTGGACCAAATTCAAACCAAACTTCAAGCTGTACTGAACTTTAATATTAATATTAAAGTTTAATTCAGATTGGAGACTGGTTGCAAGTAAAAACGGAGTATTATCAGCCGCTGATATAGGAGGTAAAATGAAGCTGTGTACAACGCGATGCATCGTGCCAATGGACACGATGTAAGTACACGAGGCTACAGACATAGGAATCAAAAAATTTCATCTGCCTCCGAAACTTCCAGTAATCACGGAGCTCGATCGCGTTTGTAATTCCAATAAACTGGGTGGGATGCTCTGACAGTTAGAATGAAGCGCGAGGCCATGTTGTCGCGCAACGCGACATGAGTGTATCACGTGATTAGTAATTTAGACCACACGCGTCACGCGTCAAGTGAACCAGGACAGTGGCGCGCCTGGAAATTTTGGTCTGTTGCTTCGTTAGACGAATATAGAAAGCCTCGTGCCACCCCTTGACATAACACCCTCGCCGGCCCGAGTCGCGCCTCTATTCTTGCTCAATGATATTAGTATTGAGTAACTTACAGTCACGGTTGAAAGTTTGAAGTTGATGTATGATGGCAATGATTCTGATCAATGAGACTCAGAGGCTGCTTCAAATCTATTCAGGGTCCTCTTAGTTTCACTATAAGTACGAGGCCCGTCGACGTCCACAAGTCATGGTCATCTACAGATATCTACATCCAGCAGCAAATTTTATCTAATTAATATAATTCAGATTTCACTGAAGTTATAAATTATGTTGTCTGTCGGCCTACATCGGACTTGGAGCAAAACTAGGCAGCGCCGCGGGAGCGTGAAGCCTGTAAGCGCCATCCCGGTGGTTACTATCTGAGTAGAGCCGCCGAGCATCATCCAGATGATATTGTTCTAGAGTGAGATAACACCATTTTAAATATAAAGGACCGAGGTTAATTATCACGCAATGAGTTCAAACATCAATGAAGTACTTTGAGCATGCGCATAGTAATGTTCATGGTTATATCAGGAATGAATTGATAGTGAACGTATTTATATTTCATTTCTTGCCGGAACTCAATCAGGGTATCTGTTTCTAATGTACAACTAAGTCTTACATCGCACTCAAATCCATATACATAGTTAAATTACGAATGACCTCATGGAAGTATCTTGTTGGTCGCAATCTACTGAAGGGTTACTATTAAAGTCAAAATATGTAGGATACCAGTCCAGTATAGAAATCTACCGTCATTAAAATAAAATTCTACATATTGACATACGAGGAGCCGAGTCGAGCAGCCCCTTGGGAAAGTGGGAAAGTACGTTTGTCGTACATCTGACCCAGTAACACGCCTAAAATGAAGGCGATGAAGAGTGGAAGGAGTGCGGAGACCAGAGATGGGAGGTCCTCATGGCAGGAACGTCGCAGTACCTGTGATAAGGACGAAGCCTCGAAGATTGAGTTCAGACTTGAACTGGTCATCTTGGGTGTTCGATCGGATGGTGAAGCTGGATGCAGCGCAGTGGTATTGATCACTCGATACGAAGGGCCGGTTTTTCGAGCGACTTCAACTTGGGATCCAGGGATATCACCGCGCTTCCCCTGGAGAAGGCGTCCAAGGTTGACTTCGAACTTGAACCCAAGGCCCATCCCCACTGAGAACGCGGGTAAGCCATCCAAACTCCTGATGTTGTATATTCCCCACCAGTGCTTCATGCCTTGAGGATGAATGAGTGAGGTTGATTCGCCGACAGGGGACACGAGAGAAGAATGAACTGTTGATGTCTTTGGCTCTCGATCTGTTGCTTCCTTCCTCGCGGCCCAGTCGATAAGTTGTGAACGGTGGGAGATGAATTGATAGTAGGGTACGGCGTATCCACACGTCTAGTCCAAATTATCAAAGTTGTGAGGATATCATCCAAAGATCGTAACAAAGACTACCCACCGTTCCGACTTTGTGAATGTCCAAACCTATCGCCGCGCGTGATCCGGGTTGCCTAATATGCGAAGGCAACAAGTCATCATATTCGGGGCTGCCGATTTCGTGGTAAAAACCTGAGGACGAACGCTTCAATACTAATGCATTTAAAATAGATGAAGGTGATAAGATATAGGGTCTGAAATTTTGACCCTTGACCTCCTCAGAGGAGGATGTATAGAGTAAATATAATAGGAAATTATCGGACCTTTTCCGTAAAGTCGTACAATCCGAGCTGGCCCTTCGAATGCATGAAAAAGAATGGTGATGCGACCGTTCTCCCGTATATGAGAGACAGTTTCAGCGCCTAAAAGAAACGGTCAGTGGATAAGAACGCTCTGTCGTGCTGATCACATACCTGTGCCACTAAGATCTTCATACCATACCCGACGTGAATTGTCGACATGAAATGTGCCCTCAATGCCTTTCGGTGATATGTTCACATGGCCGTCGGCCGATAGTGGCGCAGATGCGACCCAGAACATTTGCTGTTTCAGGAGCCATTCGATGAGGTGCTCTGGAATTTCTTCAAAGAATTGCATCTCTCAAAGAATAGCGCTGAAAAGTTAGAGGATAGAGAATACTTTAGGGGAGGGGGGTGTTGGAGTAGTCAGGATACCGAAAGACTGACCTTTTAAACCCGGAATTGCTGTCAGTAGTCCTGCAATTCTCCTCTCCCGTCATTAATCAATGAGATTGCCAGATCTGGGATCGAAAGGGCAGCTAAATATACAGATATGGGTATTGAATATTGAATTGTTGTGGGCTTCCTGAATCACCACTGCCGCCGGCGATTCCTAATGCCGCAAAAGTATCTTAGGTGACAGACAGATTGAATACGATGTGGTTGGGGCTTTGGGCTTTCTTAATTCCATAAGGATTCTGAGGGCCATCGGGAAATCTGCATTCAACTTTTTTGACAGGATTGTTCAAAAAAAGTGTGCTGCCCTATTAGCGTCCTGTTGTTTCATCATCGCTGACCTCGGGACTATTATGTACGTGTAAGATTCCTTGCGTGGTCATAGCCAAGAAAAACGAGCGGTGATGCGATTCGACGGAGCTCGTGCAAAATCCCAGCTCATGGCCAGAAGAACTCTGTACCTTTTATTTTTCCTCCGAAGTTGTCGGTGATTAAGGAAAGAGAGCACTGCTGGCAGCTTACTATATACAGCAAAGGTAAATCATATTGACATTGAGAGACGTTCTAACTTTTGACCGTTGTTTGAATTGTCAGGCTCTTTAACAAGCGTGCATGTAACACGCTAAGTTTTGCACTCCACAGACAGGTAAATTATAAATTCCGAGACAAACGACTTTTGGCGCTAAATTTATCTCATTTACTCACGATTTACTACTAGTACTGTCGTCGAAACATTCTAACGACTTAGCAAACTAGGTGAATAGGATTAGGAGATATGTGGCGGAGCGAACGTTATCATTGACAATGGTCAGCCATCCCTGTTACCCTCGCACGCTGTGTCCACTTCTTGCTTCATGCTATCCATGCAAGCTCAAATGTATTCGGTGGTTCAATTGCGAGCGAGATTTACTTAAGACCTGGGGTATATCCCCGAATGCTGCTCAAAGTACGTGCTTGATAAAGATCCCTGAAGCAGGGCAGTCGTCCGTTATATCGCTGATTCTTATGTATCCTGCCAGCAGTAGCTTGCTTCTCGTTATGCCTCTTTAGACGCCCCGAGATATCAGATCTGTTCTAATTCTTCCAATCCTCTGGGATCCAAAAGAATCTTTATTTTCCTTCATCGATACCACCGACCCAGTATAACTGAACGGCGACGCAATTCCCGACAAACGATCAGTGTGAATCTATCCTCGTTTCAACGCCACAATGATGGCGATTACGCTGATGTCCTGGAGGTCGACGAAGTGAGTACATGATAATAATTGCCTCTAATTTCGAGTTAGCTCAATGCCGATGCCTGAGAACGTTAGTGACTAGTTTCGCGGGACAAAGTAAGCATTATTTCAGACATTATTCTTTGAGGCTTCGAACCTCGAGCAGTAGCGTAAACCCGAAGACACCCAATGAGTGAACGTCAATTCAATACTAAATTTTTAGACATCTTCTCAAAAATTTCCAAGATCAAATACTCTGTTAACGCTATTCGTTCTTATTGTTGGAATAAACACGTATGCGACTTTTGGATCTGAGAGACCTCAATGGTGCTGTTGCAGATGCGGAGGCTATATTCGGGGTTACCTGGGAAATTAACATCTGTTCCAAAGTCTCGTATTCGAAACATGGCAGGCTGCGAAACTCACAGGCGACTAGAGTTGCGATGATAGCGGCACTCGCGAATCTCCTACACACTGATCTCATTCAACCGCCGGATGATGCAATTTTGATTTATAATGCTGGCCCTGGAGGCGAAGCCACCGTGCACCTGATACAGGAGGTTCTAATAACAAAAATTCAGATGCTCATTTCTTATGATTACGGGACCGCCTCATCGCACCATTGACATACTCTCAATCGTCTAGCTCTGGCTAATCGCGACAATATAATTAGGATTCTAAAACGTCTGTTCCATGCTAATCTTTTTTTAAAAAAGTGGCACCATCTATTTTTCTAGACGGTAGTCTTCGATTGTTGTTCTGGCTCTCATTTAGGTAGATAAAGATTGGATAAAGATATTTTTCTCGCACATGGTGTCCGCGGTTTCAGCATCCCAGACCTATTCCTGCCGACCGAGATGTAGACATCTGGGGCGACGGAAGAGTGGGGGGAAAGAATATCTGAAATTTTATCAAATTATTACGCAATGGCCTTCGGCTCGTATGTGTTACTGACGCCGTGCGGTTCCAACGAACTGGCGAAGAGAAGAAAACGGAAGAGAAGTGTTTACCAGAGCGTTGCTTCAAATTCTCACGGCTTTCAACCATTGATACCTACCATTACTTACTCCGATATCTTTACACAAAATCCACCCCCTTGCCGAGTGACTCTCCTCCCAAAAATAATCACCAACCATTTCTCATGCACTTATCAAACGGGTCATCAGGCCGCAGGCAGAATCCACACTACGAAGGTGGGAATAAAGATAGAATTTATTCAAAGGAAAAGCTCGTAGTCGGGGACGTCTGTTCTACAAAGTTCGGAAAGACAAGGAAGATTCGAAATACTACATCCTGGAGGCTGGTGATGCCATCGAATCCGCAAATATACTGTGTTCGATGTATATCCAACGGAGCCCACCACACGTATCCTCACGGTCCCCGCTTCGATGACTGCGAGAGAAACGCGTGCTTACACTTCTATTTTTCAAACTGACGATTTAAATTCTTTTACTCTTATGGACGTGGGACATGCAGTACAAAAAAAGAGTTAGTAAACCTCCGACTCCATGTCGACTGTCTTTCGGTTCTATCCCCCGGAAGATTTCCTTTGGATACAAGGGAAAATGTTGAATATGAAATGTGTCTCAAAACGGTCGAGTCTTCTTCACCGTTCTCAATCCCCAGGCTAACCAGTTTGGACTTCATCAGCTTTCCAAAAATGTTGAATTGGCTTATCCTCAGGTGACGAGACTCCTAAGCGCCTTTGCACACTATCAGAAGTACTTGCGGGCTACTGTACTTGTTACTATGGATCAAAATGGTGCATTGAACTTGTGAACTCCTGGTATAATTTGACTTAAATTTGAATATCTTCTGTTACCATCATGAATACCAATAGGTCGGTTACCGGGACGACACCCTGAACAATCGGGAATTAGAAAGCACTAGAGTGACGTGCTCTTGAAACGGACAGCCACGGGTTATGCTCGCTAAAACCTACTTAATTAATATGCTACCGGTGCTTGTCAAACCAGTAATTCCAATTTTATTCTCATTCGAGGAAATAAAAATGATGTTTGGTTCTTAGAGCGGTTGGACATGAGTAGTGGTTTCTTCAACACTTTTCTTCATCGAGAAATAAGATTTGATATTCAACGTCCAACGTTCGCTGAATTCAGTTCTTCTACTTGGTCATACCTTCAGGAGCCCTTGCACACTATCACAGCTGAAGTTAATATCGTACACTCATGCGATGGACACGGATGAGGATGGTCGTTACTAGTAAAATTGCCCATGCAACCGGAAATTCTTGGCTCAACTTGAATCCAAGCCCCTCTCTGTACGATCTTGATACGAGACTACCGGAAATTCTAACTTGCTATATGGCGCTATGGATATGGCGCTACGTTGACCTAGCATGGACTCGGATAGGCTTCTGTAGCTTGAACAAGGTAGGGAATTGATGCGGCCGAATCACATCTTACCCGTTCTTTTTGCTACTAATATGAGGCCACTGACAACATACTACATAAAGGAATGACCGACCACGGAACCCAACGTATTCCCAACGTTTATTTACAGACCGAGGAATTATCCGATTTTGCCACTCAGCGGCTGGCAGATTTCAAAATACTGGGCTACTTATTTCCTTCAGTCTTAGTGGCTTGTCAGATCCCCTCTCATTCCAAGCGAACTAACTGCCTATCTCTTGATCTCATATTTTTGCAAGTCCGGTCCGTGTTTTAACTGGCATGATCATGATTGACCTTGGTTGTTGTTACCAGTGTTATTGTGTTTTTTATATAGGTCCTTCAACCGGTCCATTGGACCGTATCACTGCCCAAATCAAGTTCGATAAATATACTGTTGGAGGAGCATATGCCCGGCAGTTCATTTTGCTCGAGGTCTACCCACCGGCTTGACAACCGACTCTGGATTTCCAAGAAGAACAACTTGACGAGAGCACACTTCTATCATATCCAGAAATATTTTTGAAAAATAGCTGCTGACTATACGGTTCTCTGCATTTTGGTTTGCTCTTATCATCGTATAGCTCCGTTTTCTTATGTAAAGATAATTCTGACAATTTGAATGACATTGAAACGCGTCGCGTTACGCATCATGTGATCATCAGGTTCTTCAAGGTCTTAATCGAGCCTTTTGATTGGACAGTACGTACTTAGTTACCTATTCATTTAGAACTTATGAATGACTAGGCGTTATACAACATGGATGAACCGAGCACTGACAGCGAATCTAGTTCTTCCCCTGTGCGGAAAGGCAAGGGCTGGTGGAGAGCCTCGGAGCCTCCAGAAGAGTCGTTCAGTGACGTTGATGTGGGACAGGAATGGCAGTACCAGATTATTGGAGAGGAAGTTGATGGTTTTGGAAATATCTGGTGCGTCTCATCGACTCCTTCATTGTTTCTAGATCGTTCAATCATTAAATCCTTAGGTACGAGGTAACAAACGCCAATATCCTAGATATCACTTCTATTCCTGCTCATCAAGGTCCACAGGTTCGATGGGATGACTGGAGCCGCGCCGATGGCACGAAGACAACTTGGGAGGATGGATCTACGCTCTCTAAAGCGTCATGGAATACTACACAACGTTACCTTCGCCAGGCAAAGGCTGCCGCTTCTCTCGAAATTGAGATTCTCCACACGACGGATATTCACAATACATCAACTCACCTCCGTAATCAGGCAGACCAAGAGAAGGCGAAACGATTGAAAGCACGTCCTCAGCCGAATTTCTTGGAAGAGATGAAGCGAAATCATGTGCGACATCAGATAGACATTGGTAACCTGCCTATTTCCTATAGTTTAAGAACCCAGCGACAAAGCACCCGGACAAAGACTGAAATCCCATCTGCAAGTTCATCGACATCTACTCTCCTTAGAAGCCAGTCGAGACTACATATGCCGTCCATCACCAGCGTATCTACACCAACATCCTCTTCTCGTTCTAGCAGATTTTCGCCGTCTACAACGCTCAAAACTTTACCCAGCAGCATTTCATCTATAGATCGCTTAGATTCAGGCGAATCCCCCGTGATGCGCTCACCGATGAAACGCAGCAGGAAGCGCATTGAATCTCCAGATTCTGAATCGTCGTTCGCCTCTGCTGTCCGCCCATCCCATATGAGTCCTTCTACATCACGAAGCCGGCCTGCTCAAGTCATCGAAACGCCTGATATACGGTTATTATTAGCTAATATTTTTAATATGCGAATACATCTCACAATCAGACTGCATAGACGCATGAAACTTCAAAATCTATGGACTACTAAAGCAGAAAAACAGGGTGCTGCACCAATATCCTTCTATAATAATGTTGATGATGAAGCTATCCCCCCAATCGGCCCTAATTTCTGCTATCTCGAAGCCAGCTATAAATTGTTGAGTTCAACTAATTCATCCTTTATTCGTAATGACTCCTCTGACGTTTATTTAATTTACCTAATCTCAATATAGTGCGCCTGGTGTTAGGAAACCATCAGATGATTTTCTGGTGACGTGTTCTTGCCACGAATGCCTTGATGCTGCTCTTTGTAGTTGTCAAGACGCATCTGAAATCGTGGATGATGATGGGAATCGTACATTCGCATATACACGTTCGGTTGGATTACATTCTGTCTTTGTTTTATCTCTGAATCTTAGATCTCACTTATGATATAGGGATTTTTTGATTTTGGTCTTGGTCCTGGAACAGAAGTTATCGAATGCAATAAAGTAAGTAGGGCTTCTGGATTCATCCCAAGGCATGCGTATTGACATTCTCTCTGTAGCTTTGCTCATGTAGCCTTTATAGCTGCAAAAATCGAGTTTCACAACGCCCCCGAGACATCCCGATCGAGATATTTAAAAGTTCTCAACGAGGATGGGGTGTGAGACCACTTATCAATGTGAAATATGGCAAAGTTGTTGGTTTATATTCAGGGTTTGCCTCTTCTCTCCTTCTTTACAACTGCAGTACAATTATCTGATATTTCGGTCACTCTACAGGCTTGTAATGTAATTCCTTCTTTTTTTTTCTTCTTTTTTTTTTTTAATAGCATGCATCCCATGTCACTTATTTCCCTCCAGAAAACGGGAAGCTGCATGTGGTTCCTTGACTTCATATTGTTTTGACCTCGATGGCGATGAAGGCGAAGATAGGGAGCTTGCACATCAAAGATTCACTGTCGATTCAAGGCTCCACGGTACGGCCCCTAAGACCTCCGTTTTACAACATATATTGAATTATTTTTTTAGGGAATTGGACTCGATTTATCAAGTTTGCTCAATTATCTCTTATCATGTCTTGAATTTTGCTAACCATAAAATCCCAGCCATTCATGTTCTCCAAATTTGGGGATATACCTTGTTGTGCACGACACCCCTCCAGGCGTATGTCTTTCCGATAAGTATCTCCTTGCGTGTTTATTTGAGTTGTTTAATAGACAGGGATGCCTTTCATTGTATTCGTCGCATCATGCGATATTCCTGCTCGCACAGAGTTTACTTTTGATTACGATCCAAAGGCTGCGCAACAAGCACTCCAGAAAAGCAAGAAGAAGAAAGGGAAAAGACCGGAGGCGGTTCCGGAAGGAGCTATACCTTGTTTGTGCGGCTCAAGTCAGTGCCGTGGTTATTTGTAGGCTGGAAAATTAGTGTATATAGTCACCATGCTGTGTCTTCTGAGAGCTTCTGAGTCGCGGTAGTATACTTGGTAGATCGCTGTCCTTGTGTATATAATTAGTAGTTGGACACGTCACGTCACAGGAGATAACACCAAATCTATTCTCATCAAGTCTTCATCCTCATCCTCCTCGTCCGAGTCAGCTTCACCGTCGTCTGGCTTCTTTGGTCTTGGAACAGGTTTCTCGAGTAAACTCTGCTTTGGTTTTTCCCATCGTTTTCTTTCTTCTTTCGCGAGATCACGTTCGGCTTCACATATTTGACGGCGGCCTTGGTAGAGCTTCCGTACTTCCTCGTTACGAGCTTTCCTTCCACGACCATCGCATGTTCCTGTCGCTTCCTCGCTCTTTTTCCCTGCTCCTCGATCTCCAGGGTTGAGTTGTATAGAAAACATCTCCACTCCACAGCTTGCCGTATCCATTACAGAATAGTCGATTCGCGGTATTTTTCTTTAAGGGATGACCACACCAGTGGGATGCGCGCCGATCAGAGTGCTTCTCGACAAAGTGTGAGGCCCACTTTTTTCCAACGCCTTACAAATTTTGTGCTCAATCGTGGCTTGTAGTATCTCATTTAAATGTCCCTTCAACCTCTTTAGTGATAACCCGTGTCCCTTTTGCAATTTTTTTCGTGATGACGTCTGCTTCATTGGTGACCCTGCTTCTTTCTGCGCCGAATTGACCCTGTGTTCTGCCACTCTGGGCACATCGTGATAAGCTGGTCTTTGATACCTTTTATCCTGACCTTCTCTGTCCTCCACCTGCAGGCAAATCTTGCGAAGGCCCTTTTTTTTGTTTTTCGCCTGGTTCCTTCTAGCTCTTGGCTGTAAAGCTCTGCCGCGCATGCCCTTCCATTTCTCACTTATGTCGACAAATTTACACTGTGCTTCACTTATTTTCAATGTATGTTTTCCGTGCTTTCGTAATGAGATCTGATCACTCTTTTGGAATGCGTGATGTGATGCCTCTGAAAGGCTACAGGTCCGAGTCGATGAGTCATGCATTTCAATCCTACCACCTTAGATCATAACCAGGAAGCCGCGAAGGTCTTTTCTAGTGTGATAGTAGCACATGGATCCAAAAAGATTACGATGCGGCTGGTTCTGGAATACCTCGTTTTGTATGTTTGTGACCAAGCTAATTGTCCCACTGAATTATAGTAGAATAAACAAGGGGTTCACAAGTTGAGCTTCGTCACAAAGAACATGATAAGTACTACAGTAAGCATATACTACCTCAGATATATGTATTCATTTCCTTTTACTCGCAGATATTTTTTCGGATGCGCGTGCGGCTAGATTGAGAGACTCAGCGATATCCTTTCCGAGCTGTAATACAACGAAGGTGGGCACGACAATCCATAACCTATAGGGGAACGTCAGCAGATGCGCAGACTACTTAAGAGAAGAGAAAAGGGGCTATGCACCCATTCGGTATGATCCAGAAGAAGACCAAATCCCAAAGTGTGTTGTGTCCAATTTCACAGAACCCGCAGTAATACTCCTGAGCCCAGTACAGGACGGTCTTGGAGAGTGTCGTCAGAGCTGCGCCAAAACCAATTATAGGAGCAGGAGACCATTGGGCAATATGTGCCAGGTATAAGTAGGCAAGGTTAGCCAGGGTTTCGATAATGTTGAGAAGAGCTGGTATTGATTGTCAAAGACTGGCCAAAAAAGAGGCGGGTTGCCCTGAATGAACACGTACATTGAGCATTCGTAAATCCGTTTTGGGAGAGAAAGGAGGTCGTTCCATAGATCTGGGATATGTATGATCGAACGGAGAAATTAATGTTCTACAACCTCTAACGTACATGGTCGACCTAGAGGAACATGATGAGTCCATCTAAAGGAGGACTAAATAAAGTTAAGAGTAACTCGCCTCCTGGTATATTGCATATGGCTGCCAGATCCAATGAAGGTCACCGCCCTAATACATACCATACAGCATATTTTTTGAGCGTCGTTCTCGTTTCGCTCATGTTGAAAAAACTTCTACCTTCATTGATCGTGGCCTGAACTGCATGTCAATGATAGACATCAATGTTAGAAAGTTTTGAATGCAACTGACCGCATCATGCAGTAGCTAACGTCCCATGCAATGACCGGCGCGGTGATGAGGAACCAAAGTGAAATCCAGCTGTGGGTTTTGACGGCCATTTGGGTTTCGTGGAAGTTGGTGAGAAGTTGGGAGATATATGTTGGCTTGGGAACACTTAAACGTTTAAACCAGCGGTAGGCCTCGTGACCATTTGGATTAACCCGATGACCAACTCGATAGCACGGTATTATACGAACATCGACACCGTCACAAAGTGACATGTGTTGCTGATCTCCCATCAAATTGGATGCTTGTTTTTGACACTCCGGCGAGTCTGCCGGTTAGGTGCCGATGGGGTTTGGGTTGGGCTAGTAATTGGCTAGGTCCTGGTTAGCGTTAGGGGTTTGTGTTAGTGGTTTTTCTTCAGGTTAGCGGTAGAGTTAGGGACAGGTATATGTCCTTTTCGCGCGGTAGCGCGGTCTTGGGGAGGTTAGGTGGTTAGAACTCCGGCTGCCGTGAGGCAGCCGAAGCACGGTGTGTCGCATCTCATAACTTCCCCATTTGGGGAGTGTGTCGGACTACGTATATCCTCCAGTCAACCCGATGACCAACTCGATAGCATGTCAGCATGGCTGATATCAATTCTCGTTTTATCCCATTGCCCACAGCACTGAACTTTTTGCTTTGGAGAAAGACTGGGCATCTACGACCAAATCCATATCATCAACACTTCTTCGAGACCTAGCAGTTGTGCAACGTCATTGCAAAGAGATCACAAAAATCAGCAGCTTTGATAGCATTTATGATTGCAGGTGAATCAAACGTGACATCGGATATCGAAACTTCATTGAAATGAATATTTCCTACCCAAGGGATTGCTTTTATGGGGTATCATATTGCGGAGAAAAACGTTCGACTATCAGAAGAGATCTTAGAGCGTAAAACCTTGTTCTCTACAGCAGATAAGGATTTAGTTAGGGTGCTACGCCAAAATCCTATCAACTCTGCTCACATACACTCGAGGCCCACACGCTTATCGTTCATCGAGACTCAGCTCGGAATCGCCACCTTGGTTCTAGCGCGAAACCACGCCACCTCTGAACAAGTCATCATCGATGATTTCCAAGCAGCTAAAGATTATTTAGACTATGCTATAAAAGTAGCAGTTTCTCCTGCTGGCAACGAAGATATTCAGAACCAGGACGATGGATGTGAGATTTTGTACGGGCGCGCAAGATTACTCTATGCTCTTCTTTACCTTCGAACGGCTCTCCGTGGTGACGCGCATTCTGCTTTGGTGCAGGGTCCGCTAGAAAAATTTACTTCCGACACCGATCTATCTTGTCTCATTGAATCAATAATATCTCGTTGCTTTCCGCCGACCTCAAGTCTCGCGATACTCGCTCCGTACCACCGTTGATGTGGAGATGGCATGGTAAACGTTACCTGGGCGGCGCTCACGGAGTAGGTTGGTAATTTTTTTTTATTGTTAGGTCATTCGTTTTCATTTCGTTTTGTTGGCAGCGGGCGTTCTACAGATTATCTTGAATTGCCCATTTCCCCTTTATCAGACACACATACGGGATATCATACATACGATCCTATGGCTTGTTGACTGCCAAGATGAATCAGGTAACTGGCCGACAAAATGTGCAACTAATAGGGTTCAAAGTGGTGGTTCTAGCGGAAGTCATCTCGTTCAGTAAGGTCTGACTATTGAACCGACTAAATGTTACGTAAAGGGACTTTTGCACTAATTTATTACTCGCAAAGTAGCTTGGAACGTTTCTTTTTTCCGAATGGCATAACGTGGACGAAACTCTGCGTACAATTGTGGAACCCAAGACTGGCAGTTGGTAACTACCAATTTGCTATAAGTACTCTGAATGGTCGTTATAGGCAACGAACCCCGTCTTGTAGTTGATATCTACCCGGCGTCTTCTATTTAAAGTAACTTCTTTCCTTTATTACGTTCATCACATGGTAAGACAACGGACCGGGTCGGGGGTAGCGGCTCAAACAATACCGAGTTTCTTTTCCCGGTGAACTTCAAGAAATGAAGCGGTACCAGTCACCACCCTCCACGTTCATCTAGCCGTAAGACCTCAAGATCACCATACAAAACACCTGGGTCTTATCCTCGTGGCTCAACTGGGGCAACGCCCGACCCCTTGCCTGGTCTCAATCCTCAGGTCTCAAGTAATAATCCTAGACTTAGTCACCGTCCACGTCGCTTGCTACAACTTACATCTTCGTCCATACGGTTTTAGTGATTGCGGACCACGGAGTACTTCATGTTTCTCGCTACCCTCCGTATTTGCGGCATCGTTTCGACACCAAAATTTGATGTTTTCCTGGTGTCTTTCCCAATCGGGCGAATGAGCGGATTCACTCTAGGAGCCTCTACTATGCCCCGCAGAAGACTAAGCTTGGCTAGATAAGGAGTACAGTAGCATAGGTCCGTAAGGCACTCCAGGAAACCTTAGGTACGCTAGGTTATGGAGACGGGTACACGTCGTGTATGGTCGATTAGGAAGTTCTGCGTCTATTGTTCCGCATGTGACTTGGGCGCTACGGTACTGTCTCCGGATGTGAAACGCGTCTCCTGGTGTGAACATCTGGTTTCGTCGTGGTGTTGCCTACCGTCATGCTTAGAAACGCCAATGACGTAGTGAGTATCCATACGAAAGAGAGAAGAGAAACTTCTAGGCATCTTGACCATTCTTCTTACTAATACGGACCGCGGGGTACTGTGGTAGATAGTTTACGGCACTCATACTG
>MU130299.1:225963-236218 GCA_015039465.1 Phlegmacium glaucopus | reverse complement strand
AATTGCATGTTCGTTATTCACAATGCGTTCGCCCACGTCTTTTCCGCCCCCTGACATTGAACTTTTTCAGTGGCACCCTACGCAGCCCGAGTGGACATTTTTTATGTGAAAAAAAACCTTTTGTTACCATCTACTTGCCAAAAATGACTGATGCAGCATCCTTGTCATTCAGATCTGGTGAGGCAAGAATCACACTCTTTGCGTCACAGAGTAATGCAGCAACATACGACTTCTATGTAATTTTTATTTATTTTCTATTCTATATGGTTAAAGATTTCTGAAACGGATTCTAATACGTTAGCCTGGTGACATTGCGTATACACCGCCTTCATTCGGTTCGCAAATCTCAAATGGTCAATTTACGTTTAAATTTCTCATTTTTTTTCCAGGCCACTACATAGAAAATACCGGAAACACGACTTTGAGGTTTATTGAGATATTAAAAACGAGTATGTGGTTTTTATTCTGTTTTGAACTGCAAAATTTTAAAGTCTTATTATCATATTAGATCTCTTTCAAGATATTTCTTTAACCCAATGGCTTGCGCTAACACCACCTGAACTGGTTAAAGCTCATTTGGGCTTCTCTGATGCGACTATATCTCAGCTGAGCAAGACAAAACAAACCCTTGTAACATGAAAGCTACGGGTAGGCCATATTTTTCCGTTTAGATTTTTACAAGTGGCGTTGCGTAAAGTTGTGTGGTCCGGCCCCTCCCCTCTTAGATTGTAGATATGCATAGCTATAACTTTACGCTCGGAGAAACTTTTCATGTAAATAGAGATCGCATCTTTTCGTCCTGTTCACCCTAGATCTCTCTGTTGACCTTCCTTCGTCTACTTTTTGTTTTGGATCTACCTGGCAAGTTGGGTGTTCTTCAAGGTCTTGCCTTGTTATTTAGTAAGCAGTATACAAAAAAAAGTAGCATTTTCCAGTCTCGGAGAGAGGACACCGTGCGCTTCAAGTAGCTGTCCAATCAGCCATAGAGATATGAGTCGAACTCAGTAACTTAGAACGACAATTTAGATAGATTCTGAAGGTTCACAATTTCATTGTTACTAGTACAATCCATATGATTCATTTACATTACAATTCTTTATTTACACGGGAATCGGTCCCTCTTCATTCAGACTATGAACGGCATATGAGTTTGTGAAGATACAATAAATGCTGAATACTTACAGAACTTGCCCAAGGATTCCTTCAAGCCTCCTCCAATCTTCTGAGCAGTGTCATCGTCCTGCAAACAGACCAGCAAGTTAGTAAAAAATAATAATACAATGTACCAGTAGCGACGACTCACAATTTCGAAACCGGCCTTGCTCGCTGCGGACTTGATAGTGCTGCCAATAAAATCACCTCCGCCACCCGCTGACCCGGAATTGTCGTTGTTGGAGTCATCCGATTTAGTATTAGACGACCCGTAGGAGTCATTGTTGGAAGACCCGTACGAATCATTGTTTTTGTTAGACGACCCATAGGAGTCGGTGTTCTTGTTAGATGACCCATAGGAATCGTTGTTCTTGTTAGACGATCCATACGAGTCGTTGTTGGAAGAGCCGTAAGAGTCGCTGTTCTTGTTAGACGACCCGTAGGAGTCGTTGTTGGAAGAGCCGTACGAGTCCTGGTTCTTATTAGATGACCCGTAGGAGTCGTTGTTGGAAGAGCCGTAGGAGTCGGTGTTCTTGTTAGACGACCCATAGGAGTCGTTGTTCTTGTTAGCCGACCCGTAGGAGTCGTTGTTGGAAGAGCCGTAGGAGTCGCTGTTCTTGTTAGACGACCCATAGGAGTCGGTGTTCTTGTTAGACGACCCATAGGAGTCGTTGTTCTTGTTAGACGACCCGTAGGAGTCGTTGTTGGAAGAGCCATAAGAGTCGTTGTTCTTATTAGATGACCCGTAGGAGTCGTTGTTTGCAGAGCCGTACGAATCGGTATTCTTGTTAGACGACCCATAGGAGTTGTCGTTTGAAGAGCCGTACGAGTCGTTGCCGGAAGCCCGATTATTTCCAGACCCATAAGAATCGTCCCGGTTGGAAGAGCCGTACGAGTCGTTGCCAGTGTTGTAATTAGACATATTGTCAAAAAGCTAGTAGGTGCTTGCGATTAGCCTGATGGAAAAGCGTGGGGGTAGGGAGTGGCTTTTATAGGATTTGCTTCAACCCCTCATCGGCTTATCAGAGATCAGGGGAAACTGAATTGAACAATTAGTGGCTGGACATTGGCACCTCGACTGCTTTGGGGCTGTTCAAGAACTATTAATAGACCGAATCAGAAAAACTCGAAATGCTCTGATTATGTATAAATTGACAGGCAACATGGGACCTTGTGATGTCGCAATCAATACAGTATCGTCAATCGCAATAATTGCGTAGATAGGGGCTGGGTCATAGTCAATCTTGCCTTTGGAGTCGTGGACGGAATACAAAGCATGTTCGACCCTCTGGAGTAGACGATTGGAGCCCAATCAGGGCACAGGTCTGAAACCATCCTTTTCGAGGCCTTGAAAGGTCCTTCGCCGATGCGTAACGCGGTGTGGATTTTCCGATTGGTAGCTCGAAGGCGTGACTGTCATTTTTGAGAGGTCGACTGGTCCCGGTCAGCATCAATTAACGGAAGATCCAAAGCAGTACAGACCGATGTGTACAAAATCCTGTGTAAGATCTTGTGAGAAACACAAAAGCAGTAGCCAAGCTAGCTACTACTAGCTAGCGGAGAATTTTGTAAGATGGGCCCAACTGCCATTGTCACTGACGAGTAGCCATATGATCAATTTGTGGTGCTGGTCTAGAATGCGGAACTTGACTATACCAGATCGAGATCGCGTCCTCCCGAGAAGAATCCGTTCTAAGTTCGTAAATCGCCAGCCAATCCAGACAAAGGGAATTGATAAACTTTCTTGATCCGTCAGAAATCAGAGACATTGCAATATTGGTAAGCCTTCGTCAACCACAGGTCGAGTTTCAAAGATCAATAATACAGTCTTTCTATGTTTATCTGGTGTACTGCTTTCAGCCGTCTTGTGAAGTGTCAATCATTGAAAAAGATGTACATACACACAGGGTCTTATTTTGCATTAGCGATAACGCTACAATGAGGACATTTCCTACTATCTGCATCATTTATCCATCTTTCGATGACAGGCTTCAGCTGTGTTCCCAGGTCGGTGACATGGAACGATTCTTCCCTTATGATGGTAGGCTGGGTATGAACCGGGTTGGAGCAATACCAACGAAGGCGATCTAGGAACCTTGATTAGATTAAGATATGGGTAACTTCTCTAACCAACCTAAAGATTCCTTTGGTCGAACGCGTTCAATAACAAGGCCAATCGTGTTCGCGAATCGGACAGGGTTATGGGGCGTATTTGCTACAAAATTTGAATAATTTCAACAGTGGCCCACGGACGAGGCAAACGTACACGGCAGTAAAAACATCTCCCCTTCTTCAATCCGGATATCCCGAAACTTCCCTTCGTCAACCGTTCGCAGAAGCATACCACCCTTGTGCTGGTAAAACCATTCCTATGCAGATGTAAGAAAGTTAGGCGAGCACAGATTGATAGCTTATTCATACCTCTGTTTCATTTATATGATAGTCCAACCTCAGATTTGGACCCCCAAGTGCCATTACGACGAAGTCATCGCCTCTATACAAGCAGAAGTTGTTGACAGGGGGTTGTAGCAAATGTTGGTTGTCATTTAGCCACTTTGTGAAGTTTAAGGGTGGTGTAAGAGGCATAGTATCATAGAATCGTAGGAGGTCCAACAAGGTTCGAGCTCAAATACGCAGATTATTCATTGGTTTCTAAATTTGACGTGAAAACTTGCGCCAGATTGGAAATGTTTTCGCTGGACTCTTACAGGAGCCGAGGTTGATCATGAATGAATGAATACTTGGTAATCACTCTATAACTATCGGTAACGGGGCTTTTGAGAGTTCGTTGAATTCTTCCACAACAAGGCGTCCTCTACTTGAAATTTGGGAATGCGATGTAAATGTGTCTGACCCGGATTTTTTTAAGTGTTTCTCATGTTGTCGACGCAGTTTCAGACTGAGCGTTTCGGCAGCTTCGGCCTCTGCTATCGTGCACGATTTGAAAACGAGCTGATTGTGTATTAAAATTATATGTAAGGTAGTAAGGTACTTGATAATGAGTATTAAAGCTAACTGAATATAAGTATGAAAAGAATTATGGATATGTAGGTATGCAACAACGGGCCGCTGGTATCGGTAGGTGCAAGCAAGAAGGACCAACGTCTGTCATAACGCGGAATAACGTAGGTTGGTTTTAAGGTCGGGGAAGCCTTAAAATGATCTTCAATTCGGTGCTTGAAATTGTCTTTCGTTCCTTTAAGGGACAGGCCAAGGGAGTCAAGAATATCGCCAAGCTCTGTTTTGTTCTTTGATGCCACTACAGTGAGATCCCTACGGGCCAGTTAGTCGCCATGCATTGGGCTTCTTCGTCCTCCGTCACTGCTTTCAGCACGCGTAATTCAAGACTTTCGGGCCTTGAGGGTTAGAGTGTATCGGACACTAAGGCAACGGACTCCGGAGTCCTATGAGGGTTGCCGTCTCTCGGTGGGTAAGTCGGCCTCGGTGGGGCCAACCTGGTTCGATGGGATAGTCATTCAATAGGAATGTACTCTGCCAAGTTCTTGCCAAGGGTATTTCGGAGGACGGAGAGCGGAACTGTGGGGCGCTGGGTTTGTCTCTTTATAGGAGTACTAGACAACACTACGAATTGTAGTTTAAGAATTCCAGTTGATGTATCCATGATGTGGGCTCACCGTATTCAAGTTTAAATTGAGAACGGCTTGCAGTAGCCGAATAAGGCGAATTTGTAGTGTCACGTGAGAGTCTCTCGTGTTCTTTTGCTTCAACATGGCATTGGTCAAGCTCTCGAGTCTTCCTTCAAGTTCATCTCCTACCAGCTGCCCCCCACTTCGTGTGTCCTGAATCCTAGAAGGATAACATACCATCTCAGAGGGATACAAAATCAAACATAATGGTCTCGTCGGCGTCTGCTGCAGCACAAGCTTCTGAGAATGAGAGACGACGGAAGCAAACGATGGAAAGGGCGAAAGCAGTTCATGTGCGTCAATTAAGTAATGCTGTTAACTTACGTCTTTAATAAATTTAATATCTACTCTTAGCTTTCCAGGCAGTTGCAAATGCGATTGCAATATGCTAGGCTCAAAGTTGAACATGGTTGGGTGGGTGGCATATCTCGTCGGCGTCATAATATGCTCATTGAATTGATTTATAGCAAAAACAGAATCTGAATGAGGTGGAGAACCTTTATTTCCACCATTCTCATCTACGTGGACCGAAGCCCTTTCCTGCGCCGTCCGTTATTGCCATTCATCCGCATGCTACGTCATTCGTTGGACCGTCAACGGGCTCAGTCCAATCCTCGCTATCCTTCAAACTTGCTACTCCAAGTTTAGGACGAAGCTCTATCAGTGTGGGCCCCTTACAGTGCTACGATCAAAGCAAAAATGATACTTCTAACGAAGATTCAAACACTGCTAGTTCTGCTCAACCATCTTGCCCTATCAATGATTACACTACATTATCCAACACCGATCCATCTCTGAGGTTGACGACGCCGGACTTTGTGGATGTTGACGTACTAGAGGATGCAGAAGTCACTCTGTCCTTGCCATATGAGACTGGTAAAGATCATGCTTCGTCCCTGGGAGACCAGATCGATGCTATCAGTCTTCCCTCCCCTCCTCGGAATAGCAAATCACCAGTCGATCCTGCACTATCATTGACGAATTCTCTTCCTACTGTTAAACCTCAACGAGGACGGTCCCAAAAGGCACCTACTGCGCTCAAGGCGCCATCCACGCTATCAACCAAAGACATGTTCAACTTTAGTTCATCTAGTAATCTAACTTACGATTCATTTTGGTCTTCACATACTGGGCCTACGGCGCCTCAATCGACACGAGGTTCGTACACCGATAGTTTCGCGGACTATCCTCCTACTTTTCCGTCATCGGGGGGCGATTACAATAACGGAATTTCCACCACTAGTCAGCCTTCAAACAATCCTATTTTGACGTCTAACAACATCGTCCCGCAACCAAATCCCGATCTGCAACGGAATTTTGGTGTGCCTGCATAGTACTCGTAGAGGATATCCTCGCCTGTGCCTCCATCTATCGTTACGCCATTCAATCATAATACACCTATTATTGTCTAATACTTGGCGACACCAAAACCCATTTACGTTCTTTCACTCTTTTAATCCACCGTGATGTCATCGATACTACTGGTTTGTCCAGACTTCCGTCGCAGGCTACTCTCAGCTTATCTTCGCCCCTCTTTCGCAGAAGCTTTAGGAGAGGATTCAACACTCGATCTTAACCACTTGTATAGGCATCTCACCCGAAATCTTCAACCTCTTGTGGAAAGTTATCAAGCTGAGGATTTCCGCAACGCTGTCGTCAAGATGGGATGGTATTGATGCGATACGTTAGGGGCGAAATCGTTCCTAAGGTGATGTCGCTGGCCATGGATGGTTCATTTGAGTTGGAGTTGGAGCCAAATGGCATCGTATAAGTCGATGGTTTCAATAGAACAATAGATTTTCCCTTCAAAATCAGGGTTGCGATCAATTACAGCGAAGATCAGTCAGAGTTCAACCATCTTGGCTGCTCCTTTGTCATCGGCCGGGCGTCAACGGGACTATCATCTTCATCAAAGTGTTGTCCCGTTTCAACGATATCTGCTTCATCGAGGTATTGCGTATTCACACCGCTTCCTCCACATCTTTGAAGTCTGTGTATAGGAGAAGGCTTGAACGATGACGAATGAGGCGACTGCTGCATCCCTTGCTTTCAGGATTCCGCCAAGCTCTAGCTTTACTCCATCCCAGTTGTTCGCCCCAGACATCCTGGGAAAAAAAAAAGAATTTCGACTAACAAACCTTCCTTATTTCGTTATCGACGATCTAGTCTTTGGTAGTAACGTACACCATCCCAAGCATCCTCTTCTTTCTGGAGAAAAGCGAAAGATTCTGGCTTGGAGAATGTTACATTGTTGACGTTTCATACTAGAAGCTAGACATGAACGTAATTCTAGAACTGTAAATTTCGATTCTAGAGTTCGTCGACGTGGCTAGTAACAACTGATCCTGCTGGAGGGGTACTTAAACTAATGCCCTCATGCTTTCTCATTTCCCTCAGGCGCTTTTCTCAATTTCTCTCTCTCTCTTCGTCTACCAGACACAAACCCACATTTGTTTAAACAAATGTTGTCCTTCCGCTCCATCTCTGTTTTCGTTGCTCTTGCATGCGCCACTTTCTCATCTGCAGCCCCTGCGACGAACCTCGATCCCCTTTCTGGCCTCCTTGGTCTCATCCCAGCCCTCCCAGCTCCCCCAGCTCCCCCAGCTCCCCCAGCTCCCCCAGCTCCCCCAGCTCCCCCAGCCCCTCCAGCCTTCCCTGCCTTCCCTGCCTTCCCTGCTCAGGCTGGCCGTCGGGGCGAACCAAGCAAGTCTGCTTGATTATTTCAGCGATGCCACCGACACTATTAAGCCTATCGCTGTGGAGTTGAGTCAGTGTATTATTTTCTACTCATAATTGTGAGGAGCTGACCGAGGCTCTTGTGAGCGTAGGTGGTGCCGACAAGGTTGACAAGACTGCCGTCCTAAGTTGCCAATCACTCATTTCAAATATCTTGCAGTGGCCTCCTATTCCAGATTCTCACTCTTGTCTGCGTTCCCGTTGACGGTTTGAAGGTTGTCCTGGTTGTTGTTGTCGAGCCCTTCGTAGCAGACCTTACCTACCTCCAATTCACTCAAGTTTTGGCTTGCCTTGGCACCTAAGTTTGATTGTTTCTTCCTCTAATATGTCTTGGACAGTCGATACCCCTTTTGTTGTCATATAGTTTACATATTTCTATCATGAATTTGATGATTGTTGGCGATGAACGTTCACAGTTTTAGAATAATATTACAATGGTTCATGGGCCCAACTTGGCGTATGGACTAGCGTACGTTTATTTATCATGGCATGTTAAATAAATAATTGGGTTTTCTTAGAGCCTGTTCGGTAAGAAAGATATATTATATAATTTCCTTGTGGTTGTGAGATTGCCGAAATGTCTGCCATCGGAGCTTGAACTTGAAGTGTATCATGCCCGATAACGCTGATGATCTTTGGCTGCGACGGCGTCTAATTTGTCTAACTGCTGCTGCTATAACTGTATTCTATCTGCGTTGTCTTGCTATTATCATGGCTGAGCCTCCTATCACTGGCAATACATCTCAACAATGGACCAATCACGAGATTGAGTCCATCTTGCAGCACTTTATCACGAAGATTCTGGTGTCCACTGGGATACCCCTGACGATGTGGAAATTGGGAGAGGAGCTAATGTCACAATGGATGCAGAGGCCCAGGTGTGGCAAACAATGATCAATTCAAAGGTTACCATAAGTTCGGTTATTGTTTGAAAAACTCATCATTTTCCTCTTTTATCCAGAAAAACCACCTGATGAAGCCTTTCTGAAACAGGGGCTGGCAATGGCTATGATACATGGAGAATATATTACCTGTAGCTGGTGCAACTGGCACCCATTCATATGCACCAACAAAAGCTGGTCCACCACCAACTAGCAATCATGATCAAGACTCCGATCACGTCACACAGCTCATTTTTCACGAAGCTATGGAAGTTGATGCAACTATCCAAGCCTCTACCCCTATCTCCATTGCTGCCTCCACCCCTGCCTCTGCTATTACCTCCACTTCTGCTGCCTCCACCTCTGCTATCTCCTCTGCTGACATAATCTCAGAGCAACCGGCCGCAAAACGACAACGGCTAGCTCCTACGGAACACAAAAAAAAAGCAGATAAGGGAAAGGGGAAACTCAGGAATCTCTCTGACCATTCGTCTCCCCATTCCTCTAACCACTCCCTCCCATCGAGAACTCCCTCCACTTCCCAGCGTGTCGACAAGGTTACTCCTGCTGTTGCTCTTGTTGAACTCCACGGCAGTATCCAGCAAATGACTCAAGCCATACTAGCGGTGGCTAAGCCTCCTGAAAGCACTGAAGCCAAGGCCAGTATACAATACCAGGAAGCAGCGCGTTTAGTTCAAGAATACAATGATGGACTTTCTGTGATGGAGAAGGCTGCTCTGATTGTATTTTTTGGAGATCATCCCAGGGAGGTGGACCTCTATGTAAGTAGGCTGGAGAATGATGAAATTTGGCGGGAAGTCATCAGGCAGTGGATTGGAAGTATGGCCCTATGATTGAATATCTGGTTGTATGTAGTAAACTGTAACTCCTAACAAATGTTGTATGGTACTCTTCAATTATTATCAGCTTGTATGCCTCATCCTAGATTCCTAATAGTCCTCCTCCTCAATATTGTCATCATCACCATCATCATCTAGATTGGACTTGATTGCAGCATCCATATCAACACCTCTTTCTGCACAAATACCAATATAATCTTGCCACATCTTCTCTGCAATCATATCCCGATGTAGATCTGAGTCATTAGGCCCAAGAGCTCCCAATTCAACATCATCATCATACATCTGCACACCACTACCAGAGGCCATGCTTGAGATAGGCTGGTCATGAGGGTTATGGATGGAGATGAAATTGTGGATAGCAGCCAATGCCACAGGTATACGGGCTTGTATTTCAAGGCTATATTCTGGTGCCAGCAACAAAATTCGGAATTGACGCTTCAAAACACCAAAAATATGTTCAATGACATTGCGTGCTGATGAATGGCGTAGATTGAATAACTCTTCCTTGTTCTGAGGCCTTAATTTGCTGAGTTTAATATGAAGAGAAGAGATATGAAAGTTCAAAGCCCTTACCTGATATTTGCACGGCCCCACTCAGCAAGATGATAGCATACACCTTTGTATGGAATAAGGTGTACTTTACACTCCCCCACATTGTCCGGTGGACTCCGGCCGGACTCCGCTAGTCCGGTGGAAGTCCACCGGACTCCACTAAATTCCACTGGACTCCGCTAAAAGTCCGCTAAAAGTCCGGTCAAAGTCCGGTCAAAGTCCGGTGGAAGTCCGGTGGAAGTCCGGTCAAGCAAAAATGACTGGACTGGCATGACTTTGACCGGACTTTTAGCGGACTTTTTATAATTTCAAGGAAGTTGTATAGCTGATGCCTGCTGACTAACATTATATCTATATGTATATATGATTTATTTATTTGTTCAGCTTCTGTTACATGTGTATGTATGTACAATTTATTTATGTA
>MU130299.1:206475-225119 GCA_015039465.1 Phlegmacium glaucopus | reverse complement strand
TAATTTGCTAAGTCTGATGTGCAATTATCATAAGCACAATGCTAAATAAAGTGTTAAAAAATATTTTTTCATGTTTTATAAATCTAAAATACCTTTGTGCCAACAACAATCCCATCTACTACTACCATTGTTACATTTTTCATGTCAACATTCATTTCAGACTCTGAGCCTTGGAATGTTGGATTATTGGAACTGGATTGTGCAACTTCAGTTGCTGCTGGATTATCAACACCAAGTACAGCAGAAGGATCATTAGGATTCAAAATCACATCTGATGTTGCTCGGTAGGGTTGGGAACATTCATCACATGAATGATTTTCTGCTGACTGAATAATACCATTTCCCCCCAAAGTTATAAAGGCAGACTGTGTAATCTCATCCATTGATGAAGTGTCTCGTATGGAAAAATCAATTCCAGATGCATCAGAAACTTGTCGGATGGATTCATGAACAAAAGCAGCCCAAATATGGCGGCGAGAAAGTTTAAGACCTTCATTCCCATATGTGTCATTGAAAAATTTCATCCATCCAGATGCAGATGCATGAAGGTCATACATTGCATTTAGTACTGCAGCTGAGAATTGACGATCAACCCAAAGATTCTGCCCAATTTTAAGGTACTGTGCAGAGTTTAGAAAGAATTTCATAGCTTCTGTGTCCTCAGATTCAGGTACACGCTCATGATCTGCATAATATATAGTTTCACAATTACTACAGGATCCTGAGAGTAATTGAACATTATGATAGACATTGGTGCCTTTGATAAGAGTCACCCGAGGAACATCCCGTGGTCGGCTATTTTGTTTTAGAGAAGGTTGACTGCAACCAGATGTTAGACAGACAGATGATCTTGGGCAAATCAAAAGAGCTGGTTGAATGGAATCATGAGATATAGGCTTTAATGTCCCAGTGAATTTCCGCTTCCTATTATATGGATAGAGCTCTAATGTCTGTGAGAATTGACTAAGCTTTTTTGCCAAGGATGTAATATCAGGGTTTCTGGTAGTTGTAGTTTCAAGTATGGTTAGTTCAAAGGCTGAGAATAGAGTTTTTGTAGTCTCAGGCCCAAGTTGTTCTTTGATTGCACGAGCCAAACACTTGATCCAAGCTGTTGGTCCTCCTTTTTCAGCCTGTTTGAAATGTAAAGAGAGTAACTCTGTGTTGTTGGTCATTGAGAGTAAAAGTGTAATGACTGTGGGAAGGGATATTTTTGGGCCAAAATTTCCAAGAATGAAGTCACTGAAGTCCTTGAAATCAATGCTTGGAAAAGGTGCAAACTGAGGACTGGCCACAACATATGGGATGAATGACAATGTCAAAAGTAATGGTGCACCAAATGAGGTGAAGACCATTATATAAAAGAGAGTGACAAGTTTGAAGAACAGGTTGTTGACAGAACAAGTAAACCCAAGCACCAACAAAAAGACAAGAATACTGTTACAAAAAAAAAAGAAATGAGTAACTAAATTGTGGTGATACATTTGAATTTTTTCTGCATATCAGCTACTTACTACTTTCTAGCAGCCTTGCTGGAACCTGCTTTGTGAGAATTTTTTTCCTTTCCCTTTTCCTTTTCCTTCCCCTTCCCCTTCTTTGCCTTCTTCTCAACAACTAGAGTTCCTCCATTCTCCAACCATGTGATCAAGTCTGAAAAGTGATAAACATTCTGAACACTACCCCATACCTCCAGATCTGACTTGTGGCCTTCTCCAGATTGTAACCATTGGGCCATTTCAGGGTATTTAGCAACAGCTGGAAATGTTTTAGTTCACGAATCATACCAAGTTGTTTTTCCAATGAATAATAAGATAATATCCATTGGGGTTGGTGTTTTGAGTCCTGGTGGCCAAGTTCCTGCTTTCTTGGTATCTTCCCATTTCTGGCAAGTCTCAAGGTAGACAAGATATCGGCTATAGTTGGCCTGCAGAGAAAGTGGAGCACCACTGCGAAGCATGTTGGATGGAATATTAAGCTCTGCAGCAATAAGAGATTGCTCTGATGTCAGCAAGGTGGGTGGAGTAGAGACTGCAGAGACAGAAGAGACTGCATGACTAGGAGTAGCAGAAGAGGTTATGGTGTAGGATGGGGTGTTTGACAAAGTAAAATTGGTCTACAGTCTTGTTAGACTTCATTAATTGAATAAAAAATAAATTTAAACATACTAAAAGGACATGAATGACAGGCTTGTTGTTCTCAGTGTGCCAAGTAATATCTTCATCTCCATCAACAGAGGTGATGACATCATAAGAACCCAGAAGAGTCCAGATGACATCATGAACGAGGATAACATATTCTATACATTGAATAAAGTGAGCATATAATTGCAATGTAATGCATTGCAGCTCACTTTTATTAGTGATATCTACATATTTTTTTGCAAGAGCCTCAAAGAGGGGCTTAGAGGAGTGAAACATGTCCAATGAAACTTTCATAGTTGGACGTGATTGACCAGGTATGATCCCAGAGGGGTCCTCATTAGAAAAATACAGGAACACTGAGCCTCTCTGATGAAAGGCAGGAGGCTCAGCCATTGCCACATCACCCCAGTTGTAAACATTTCCAACCGCATTGCCACGAGCAATACCTCCTTCAAAAAATTCAAAAACAATTCATTGTTGTCATGAATTGAACCTACCAATAATCTTAGAGGCGCCTTGAAGTTCATCAAGGTTCATTTCAATATCTGAATATAAAAATAAATGAATATAATATAATATAAATTAAATTAATTCACATACCAGCCAGATCAGTCACTTCAATGGTGTTAGCTAAAGCAGCTTCCTCAATGATGGTTCCCATATCCTGATCATCTCCTTCAACCACCACCTCCTGACCTTTCTTATCTCCCTCTCCATCCTCCTCCTCCTCCTCCTCCTCCTTAGCGATGCCAAAGTTCGGTTCCGAACCGACGCAAGAACCGAGAACCGAAAGAACCGAACCGTCGGTTCAGGTTCAGTTCGGTTCAGTCCAAGAATCTTGGGCTGTCGGTCCGGTTCTCGGTTCTTAGATTTTTAAAAATTTGAGAACCGGGTTCGAACCGGTTCGAACCGAACTTTCTGGCGGTATTTTCTCCGAAATTTTCTGGGGAGAATTGATTTTATAATCTATAAAATACTATTATTAGGCGCCAGACCCAACATTTTGGGAGTCGGAGTTTGAAAATGTCAACCACTTGCGATGTCAACAAATACATACGCCAACGACTCCAGCAACACCAACGATGCTAACGATAACACCAACGACGCCGATGATTTCATTTCTGACCAGGTTGAAGCTCTGGACCGACATTACTGTGAGTGTTAAACTTCACCCATCGTATCTTAAATATTTAACCATCATCATTGATCAGACTACCCATCTACTTCGGTTTCCACTTTGGCGATCAACGATCTCCATCGTCGTCGATCAGGCTACCTATAAATTCCGAGTCTCCGCTTTTCCCGCTTCAGCGGCTGCTCCTGTAGCCCACTTGTGATCCATGGAATCGGTACAAAGTCCCTTGGTGAGTTGCTTACACAATGTGTTTCCGGCTTTAGCTGATCATTAGTAGACTCAGTGCCCAGACTGCGTTCGTCACATGTGGTACTTTTGTAAGTCGTGTTTTTAAATCAAAATTTGATTCTAATGTAAACTATGACAGGCGAAGAATGACAACGAACACATGACGATAAACAAACGATAATGACGAACGAATGAACGATAAAGACGAATGAACAACAAACAAACGACGACGACGAATATGAACAACCGACGACGAATGAATGACGATGTACAGGTCTGGATACCCATCCGAGCACAACGATGACGAGCACCGGTACTGGTACTACCTTGGCCGGTATTTTTTTTAAATTTAAATTTAAATCTAATATAACCTACTACAGACACACAACGAACAATGAACGCCAAAAATGGATGAACGAACATAAACAATCGATGACAAACGATTGAAACAAGGACAATGAATGGACGAATGCCGAGCACAACGATGACGAGCACGTTGAAGAAGGGCGGTACCAACTGAAAATGGGTGGCGTTGGATGGAAAGGGGGGGTGTTGGCTGAAAACGGCTGGTGTTGGCTGAAAACGGGCGGTGTTGGCTGAAAACGGGTGGTGTTGGTTGAAGAAGGGCGGTACCGACTGAAAACGGGTGGTGTTGGATGGAAATGGGGGTGTTCGCTGAAAACGGCCGGCGTTGACTGAAAACGGATGGTGGGGGTGAAAATATATGACCTAGGGTATTGTTAGGGGACACCCGACTTTAACCCAAACCTCAACTCTAGAATCATACACCCCACCTTTCCGACGACCTCCGACCTTCCATCCAACTCCGCTTCCGTCACCGGTTGACTCCGGAATCCCGTAGTTCCGCTCCGACTCCGGTCCTCCGATTCACTCCGTCTTTTATTTCTATTTTTCATATCGCACCACTTCTTATTTAATTAATTAATTATTATCGTATCATTCCTTTATTTATTTTATATCTCCGTTATGTCCATATTAGTACATCAGAAAAAAATAACCTTGGCCTGGCTGGCTCTGGCTGCCCTGGCCTGCCCTGGCCAGCCCTGAACATCTTTGGCTAGGTTTAAAAATCTGAAAAAATGCTAACAAATCACAGAAATATTTATAGCACCCAATTCCAAAAAAAGTACACAATTACATAAGACAGATGCTGAGATATTAAATATATTAAAATAATTTAATATATTTAATATCTCAGCATCTGTCTTATGTAATTGTGTACTCTTTTTGAAATTGGGTGCTATAAATATTTCTGTGATTTGTTAGCATTTTTTCAGATTTTTAAACCTAGCCAAAGATGCTCAGGGCTGGCCAGGGCTGGCCAGGGCAGCCAGAGCCAGCCAGGCCAAGGTTATTTTTTTCTGATGTACTTAAACACCCCCAGCCTAGCAGGGATCCCCATCCTTTCCTCTTTGGATCCCCTGCTAGGTAAGTCACTTGTAGATATCTTTTCTGAAATATTATTAACTTTGGATCCCCTGCTAGCTTGACTAAGTCAGCGTCGCAGTTGCCCTAACAGGTATGTGGGGTGGTTAGCACTCAGAAACGGGTGAGAAAAGAGGTACGTACCTCTTTGACGACCACAGATGGCGATCTGTGGTCGTCGTTGCCGGCATTTTGATGTGGGGGGACAGTGACGTTGCCACATCGCACGTCTGTCCTGTGGGGTATGTGTGGTAATTAGTGTATTGTATTGTAACATAACATATTTACGTACCTTTTGACGACTACGGATGGCGCGCAGCACCATCCATAGTCGTCGTTGTTCGTCGCAGCCTTGAGGTGAGGTGGTGGTGTGAGAGAAAACAGAGGTGAGCTCTGGTCGTCACTTACAGTCACATAATCACCCACCTTGAGTCACGTGATTACCTCGCGTCCCGAACAAAATACATGACTCGTGTCATGAGCACATCACTGCCAAACAAGCCACACTTTGTAATGTTTATTAATAGCTGCTGTCCGGCGGCTGTCCAGTGCTGTCCGCTGACTGTCCATTGGACTTCACTGGCCCATTTCCAGTGATTGTCCACCGGAAAGTCCATTGGTACTGTCCGGTGGACTAATTGTCCGACTGGACAAACACCGGAAATGGCATTGGACAGTCCCCGGAATAATATATCTATTTGTAACAACCAAAATTAGTAATTTCCGGACAGTGTCCGGTGACAGTCCGGCCGGACTCTGGCCGGAAAATGTGGGGGAGTGTAAAGACCTCGGAATACAATACATTCTAGACTATTTGCTTGCCATGAATCATCCTGTCACATCATCATCAGTGAGATGTCCAAACACCCATCTACAGGATAGGGCAGACTCAGTTGCCTCTAGTTGTCAAATTACTGTTTTACGCCAATGTCCTGACATACAGGCATTCATCAATGATCAATCCATTGAATGTGCATCACGCTGCGGTGTTTGCCAGTCTCATATCATACAATGCCATGTTTTTGAGGATGCACCCACTATTATTGCATTTGATGTGTCACAGCACCAGATATCCCTACTGGAGAATATAGTCATTAATACAGTCAATGGAGACTGCACAACTTACAAACTTAGAGGGGTTATGTACCACCTGGATAATCACTTTACATCACGGTTCATATCAAGGTCTGGTTGTGTGTGGTATCATGATGGCATCTCCACAGGCAGACATATGGAGTGTGAGGGCAACATTGGTGATATATCAGACTTAGGGATTTGTCGATCACGAATTGCAACATGTGCTGTTTACATAATTTCCCATGTGCAAGAGAACTCGGATCTGCCGTGCTGAAGGCAACGGCCCACTCGAACCAGTATAAGTACATCAGCAAACTCTGGAGCCACCTACCACGGTCTGCAGAAGTGCTGTGCAGGGTCTGTAGTCAGGTGTAGCAGTTGTAGTGGCTGTAGAGAAGGTATACCTTCTGCACAGCACTGTGTAGCCTACAGTAGTATTGTAGTAGTATTGGTGTAGCCTACAGTAGTGCTGTGGTAGTGTTGCTGTAGCATATAGTAGTACTGTGGTAGCATTGCTGTAGCCTATAGTAGTAGTCTGGTAGCATTGCTGTAGCCTATAGTAGTAGTCCGGTAGCATTGCTATAGCCTGCGGAAACACTTCATGAGTCTGCATGCTGACCACAGTAGCATCATTGTAGTTACCAAAGCAATGTATAGTCAGCCATAGGCCGCCTATAGACTGTCGTAAATCAGCCATTTTGCTGATCTAGTAAGGATCATTAACATTGCTTTATTGTATTATTCAAATTAATATGTTGACCACACTGATAACACGGCCTAAATATTATGCCCAAGCAACAATAGTATATCCAACCTCTAATCCAACCGAACCTTGAACTGTCCTGCCAACGGATTGCCTTGAAGCCTCCTCGAATTCACACTGCACGGATATCAGCAAAACAGAACAATGTCTAAGATCCAACTCACCATCCTCCAGAAGCGATGTGCTTCAAGAGCCGACGAAGCTTTCGACCATGGTAATCATCCTTCTTGACATGAGCAATTAACTCCATCATTGCCTCATACACGGCCTCGTATCTGGCACCAGTAAATGGAGTAGCACGAAATACTCCAGTCTCCCATTCTTCCAAACAGTTCACAATCTACAGCATACCGTCAGTGGTGGTGACGAGATAGGAATTAGGGAACACATACACAAGTGCAAACCATTGCGAGACAAGTCTTCGGTAGTCCTTTGCTAAATACGGCTGGAAATATAACAGAAAGGCAATCAGCCTTGCCGCTGTAATAGAATTGCTTGCCAATTTCAATGATCGTATCATGAGCAAAGTTTGAGGGGCGGCCCTAGTTGAAAAGAAAAAACGTAGGTAATCAACCAATATAGGAAACAAGACTTACATTTTCATCAAGTTCTGTCGCAAGTAAGAACAACGAGTCCTTTAGAAGACTGGCGACATTTTCCCTGATAGTTTCTGCCTGTTGGTCCGAGTTGTGGTTGATCCTGATGTCGGGTTCAAGTGCATCTTTATAATATAACTTGACGATACTACGACCTAGTGTTTTCAGACGTCCGCGATAGGTAGAACCATCTTCAAAGACCTAAGAAAAGGTAGAGACGATGTACAGGTAAGTTATGAAAAGATAACTTACAAGCGCAGACATGCCGGACGAGTATTTATTATAAACATCTGGAAGTCTGTTAGCGAGATTACAATGCCAGCAATTTAACGAACCTTCATCAAGAGGAAGCTTATTCTCTTCTGTGAAACTTCCGACGGCGTCAAGAAGGCATCGATGTGCATCTTCAAGACTTGCTGCTGTACGCTCTGGGAATGGGTCCTCGGTGTGAACGAAAAGCCTGTAATTGTTCTTAGCGGCTATGAGAACATCAACCCAGGTACCGGAATAAAAACGGAGTTGTGAAGGCTTCATGTCGTTATTAGCTGTGCGTCGCTGTCGTCGTCTAGGCTGGATGTCCATGTTATCTTCGGAATGCTCAGTGTCGTCGGCATCATCCACGTGTGTGTCGTCGGCATCATCCACGTTGTTGGTGTTGTTGGCGTTGTCGCTATCACTTGCATCATTGACCTGGCGATTTTCTTCAAAGTCATCCTGAAACAAGGGATTAAAATAGGGTAATATCAGAATGATTTACTGGAAGACCTTAGATATAGCCATATCACGTCGAGGTGGGGCTAAAAAAGTCTTACTCTTCGCCTGATGCCATGTGCGCGCCGCGGTTTGAGCCTTGATTCTCGGGGCGGAAATCCCAACCCTATCTTTGTCTCCACGTATTTCGGCACTATGACAGGAACTTGGTGGACAAATATGAAAGAAATAGTTAGTTTCTTGTTCTTGAGAAATGATAGATTAGTTACCGAGGTTTTTCTGCACAATTGCGAAGTAAATCAGGGTTGGGTGGGCGGATAGATCCATTCTTCTTCTGATGCATCTCCAATACCGGATAGGATCCATTGTCGACTTCATCATCTGCAGTATATATGATGAATAAATGCATATTAATACTTGTTAGTATCACCCACCGGAGTAGACAATCGTGGTCTTGCGGGCTATACGGGGCGGAGCACGGACGACCTGCATCGCCTGTCGGTCATCTTCATCAGGAGATTGCTCGTCAATGGTAGGATCTAACTTGAATCTTTTTTTTTTTTTTTTTTTTTTTTTACGGATGGCGCGCAGCACCATCCGTAGTCGTCGTTGTTCGTCGCAGCCTTGAGGTGAGGTGGTGGTGTGAGAGAAAACAGAGGTGAGCTCTGGTCGTCACTTACAGTCACATAATCACCCACCTTGAGTCACGTGATTACCTCGTGTCCCGAACAAAATACATGACTCATGTCATGAGCACATCACTGCCAAACAAGCCACACTTTGTAATGTTTATTAATAGCTGCTGTCCGGCGGCTGTCCAGTGCTGTCCGCTGACTGTCCATTGGACTTCACTGGCCCATTTCCGGTGATTGTCCACCGGAAAGTCCATTGGTACTGTCCGGTGGACTAATTGTCCGACCGGACAAACACCGGAAATGGCATTGGACAGTCCCCGGAATAATATATCTATTTGTAACAACCAAAATTAGTATTTTCCGGACAGTGTCCGGTGACAGTCCGGCCGGAAAATGTGGGGGAGTGTAAAGACCTTGGAATAAGGAGCTCTGGGCATGAGGGAAAGCCAGCATCAGCAAGATAGTATCTTCCTTCTGGGACTTGAAGACCTCTCAAATGTGCATTATCCCAAATTCGTGCATCAGATGCAGAGCCCTCCCAACCACATAGACTGTATACAAATTGAAGAGAAAAGGAACATGCAAAAAGGCAGTTCTGAGAAATAAATCCTTTGTGGTTTCGATAAAATGGTTGATCAACAGCAGGGGGAGCACAGTGGATGTGGCTACCATCTATTGCTCCAAGGGCATCTTTGAAATATGGCCAAAGTTTGGGGTTATGGCGGATGTGATGGGGAAGTTGGAAATCAGCCTTTGGTAGCTGTACAAACTTTGTATAGAAGGGAGGGGAGGAGAAAATGAACAGCATCTTTTGGAAATATCTACCATCAAATTCAAGTTACAAGATGACTCTGTGAACAGCTAGTTTTTTGCTTACTGTGATATTGTCTCATTTGATCTTTGGAATCTTTCACCAACATGCCTGATAGTTAGGCCAGTCACACACATATAAAGAAAGATAGCTAGCTGTTCCTCCAAAGATACATGTCTTGAACTGTGATAGCCAAGATGTCGAAGCTCCTGTATAAGGTTGTTGAAAACCTCAAGGCTTACACCAAGCTCAGTGCGAATTTGGTCAGGATGACCACAAAGAAGCTCCAACACCCAAGCTTCACCAGAAAGTGCAGAATTGTGGTAAGGCTCTCTGATATACAAGCTCTGCAGAATATTAGCAGTAGCAGACAGAATTATGCTGACAAGAAGGGCTGCATATTGGATAATCCGTTGCTTTCTTTGCCAATGTGCAAGATAAGTGTTATCCATGATTGATCAAGCTGTTATAATTTGTTATCGGAGCATCATTGAATGTCACACAAATGTCACATGTCAACTTGGAGCTCTGGCATTTTCAGCATTTTCGGCATCTATGATCTCATGGACAATTTTATGTCATATATTTTACACACTGCATTACCAAACAGGCTCTTACATATTTCTTGGTTCTTTTCTGTCGGCAGTTATCAGCGTCATGAGAACATTTCAAGGGGCCAAGACTATCCCTGAGTGATGAGCAAGTTTGGAGTGATGACTTGGAGGTATACTGTCCTCGAAAAATCACCAGAATTTTTGCAGAAATTCCAGTTTTCTACCAAAATAAGAAAATGAATTGGTCAAATTAAATAAGTAAGTAAAGGAGGTCTGTACTTGAAAGAGCAGAAACGGACTCTGAAACTACTCTGAATTGTGATTCCGGAGCTGATTTATGTCCAATTCCGATTTTGATAGTAGAATATTTGATCTAATCATGTCGTTATCATACCATATTGCATCATCATGAGCCAGCCAGATACTGACCAATAGCGGAATGTCCTTGTAGCACTGCCTTAATACACAGCCTTGTTGTACTTTTATATATATTTCAGTCTCTTGGGGGTGGTAACCCTCATCGGATTGAATCAACATCAGCAAACTCTGATTTTTAATCATAACATGCCATAATAAATCGGCTAAACCTATAGCATCCCATAGTGTGGGAGCGTTGCCTAGTACTATATAGACAGCTGGTGTTGCTCTGTAGTGATAACAGGGGACTACACTGGACTACATAATACTTTGTAGCTGTAGACTTATATACACACCATATCCAGTTTATGTAAGCTTCATTTTTTTTTCTTATTTCTTTCAAGTTCAACAGCCTGTTAAAATCTTATACCCTAGATCTAGATATAGTGACACTCAGTCATGGATATAATCAACTTAGTATTAAACCACTGTACCTAGATATAGTGACACTAGGTACATTCAAATATAAGTGAAGTGAGATGAATGAAGAGTAGAGAAATATCATACCTCAGTCACAGATATAATTGACTGAGGCATGTCTATGTAGGTGTAAAGTATTTATATGAAGATGCCACAATGGCTGCAGCCGCTCTGTGGCACATCACCCACTCCACTTTGTTCATGGTGGCCTTTTCTTATTCGGGTCATGGCGGTTTCACTCTCAACACTCCTCCTCACTGTGAACAAAGCCTCCTCCTTGGATGGAATTGGGGAAAAAAAAGAAAAAAAGAAAAAAAGAGGAAAAAAAGGAAAAAAAAAGGTAAATAGAAAAAATCACGAGAGCCCAATAAGGGATTGGAGACAAGTGAACTTTGTCCTGTCAAGGGCTTTTGTGAACAGATCAGCTACATTATCGCGAGTATTGACATAGGGTAACACTATTTCATCATTATTCACCCTCTCCCATAGGAAGTGATATTTAATATTGAAGTGTTTGGAATGTGAATGAAGGGAGGGGTCATTTGAAATAACGATAGCAGCATTGTTGTCGCAGAGGATTGTGGTTGGTCCAGGCAGGCTCATGTTAATTTCAGAGAGTAATGTATGAAGCCAGATGGCCTCCTTTGATGACTCAAATGCAGCGGTGTATTCCACTTTGCAGGACGAGGTAGCGATTGTTAGGGCAACTGTGACGCTGACTTAGTCAAGCTAGCAGGGGATCCAAAGTTAATAATATTTCAGAAAAGATATCTACAAGTGACTTACCTAGCAGGGGATCCAAAGAGGAAAGGATGGGGATCCCTGCTAGGCTGGGGGTATTTAAGTACTAATATGGACATAACAGAGATATAAAATAAATAAAGGAATGATACAATAATAATTAATTAATTAAATAAGAAGTGGTGTGATGTGAAAAATAGAAATAAAAGACAGAGTGAAATGGAGGATCGGAGTCGGAGCGGAACTATGGGGTTCCGGAGTAAACCGGTGATGGAAGTGGAGTTGGACGGAAGGACGGAAGTCGTCGGAAAGGCGGGGTGTATGATTCTAAGGTTGAGGTTTGGGTTAAAGTCGGGTGTCCCCTAACAGTGATGGTTTTCTGTTTGCGTGAGCTCCAAGTCACAATACCGGAGCCAAGGGTAAAGAGGAAGCCTCCAACGCTATGCCTGGTATCAAGGCAATTGGCCCAGTCCAAATCTGTAAATCCTCATAGTTCAATAGGTTTGGACCCTCCAAGGCAGAGTCATAGATCTTGTGTGGCTTTTAAATATCATACGACCCAAATGGCTGCATTCTAATGTGCATAGGAGAAATTGTCAAGGAATTGTGACAGCTGTTGGACTGCATACGTGATGTCTGGTTGAGTCCCAACGGAAAGGTAAATGAGGCAACCTGTTACATTCTGTTATACATTACTCCAGTCCAGCTCCGTTGGAGTTGTCTCTGGTAGTCCGTACTCTGTTCCAGTACTTTTCCTTGTTTCCAGATCTACTCCTCCTACATCCAACTCTGAGACTTCTCCCTATCATTCCAGCTGGCTCTTCCGATGTTACTCCAAACCCAATACCACATCTTTGCCACAACCACTATTTCTTTGTCATCACTTTCCCACTATCAGTCAGCACACCCGCTATGGATTATTCACCCAAGAATGCAGGACCTTCCAGGAGCAGAACACAGCACTTTATATTTATCCTTTATATTTCGGTTGCTATTCCTTTTATTATTTAAGTACTTGAAGCTTGTATGTTTTCCTTAGTTTTGAATATCAACTTAGTTCCCTCCTCTTGTTTGTCCTCTAAGTCACTGAGGTCTTCTGTCTTATTCCGTTCTCTTCCGGTTCTGAAATCAGGACACTATAGGAGCTGGGCGGCACAGCACATATGCTGAGGCCAAAGTCCTTTCCATTACTTGTTCCAGTTCTGTTCTGTCTGTTCCAGAGTTACTCTGACGTTATCCCTTTGTCTAAACTTAACAGTATATTTGAAACTTCTCATCCACTCCTTCTATGCTAACTTGTTCAAAATAAAATCCAAAACTCCATTACTGATACAAGAAAATATGTCCCATGAACACACCCCCACCAGGCAGACTCCCATGCCCAATGTAGTTGAAGAGGCTAGTCATATTGATGAACCTCGGAGTACTACAGACAAAGTTGAGTCTCCATCTATTCATATCAATGAACTTGTTTCTGCTTTGAATTCCCTTGGGAAATCTTCAGCCAAGTCCGATTTGGCTGGCGGACTTAGAGAGCCTGAACCCTTCACAGGTAAGGACCCTAAGAAACTGAAAGCTTTTCTTTTCCAGGGTAGGCTCTATTTCAGGAGCTCTTCTGACACATTCCAAGACGACTCCAAGCGAGTAACATTTGCTCTGTCCTATCTCCGGGACATTGCTCAGGAATGGTTTGAACCTGGAATTTCCGGACTTACTGACGATCCTCCATCTTGGTTTGAAGATTGGGATCTATTTGTCAGCAAACTTCAGTCCAACTTCGGTCCTTTCGACAAATCTGCTGACGTAGAACACAAACTCATGACTCTCCAAATGAAGGATAGCCAATGTATCTCTGAATACTTAGTCCGGTTCAACTCTTTGGCAGTCCGCTGCTCTTGGGGCAAGTGTTAAAGTCATAGCAGAAGTTTGAGTCTTCTTGTGTATGCAATTGTGTTGAAGTTGTAACAAAGTCTTGGACTTTTGTGTACACAAGTTTAAATCAATCAGTAAAGTCTTAGGAATTCTTTGACTGATTGTTGGTGCAAGCCATAAATTGCAAAACCACTTAAAAGTTTGATCATCCTTGAATTGATCCAAATTATTGTTGTTATTGTGTGTACTAGTTGAAGTGAAATTCAAAGTCTTGGAAAGGTTATACTTTCTAGAAAACCCAACTTGCATTATTAAGATTGTATAAAGTAGAGATTTTTATAATCTTGAAAATACACCTTTTCTCAACAACCTCTGTGCAGTTACATCACCGCAGCAATGCCAAAACCCTCCAAAGGGTCCTACTCCTTCTTCATCCTCCTCTGTGCCCTCTTCCAACCCTTCTTCCAGTTCTGGAAAACAGTCTCAGCCTTTGGATCAAAAGTCCGCTAAGCCTGCAGACTCTGGTAAGACTTCTTCCACTCCTCCAAAACCTAATCTAGATGGCAAGCTGGACTTGCGCGGTAGACTTACCCAGCAAGAAAGGCAACACCGGATGGATAATAAGCTCTGTCTTTTTTGTGGCAAGCCCGGTCATCGTGTTCCTGACTGTAACCTTGCCAAGGCAGGCTCCGCTAAAGGCCGAGCCTCTACCGTTTCTGATTCCGCTTCCAAGTCCATTCTGGCTAAGCCAAAGGACTCCGGTTTGGAGAAGAAAAAAGACTAAGCAATTCACTGGACTCAGCACAGATGGTGAATTGCGAGAGCCCCTGTGCTGAACTTGTTGCAGTCCTAAATGCAATAATCTCTCCAGATACCTGAGCAGTTTTTGTTTCTCTTCTTTGTCTTCAATTTCCGAATGTCAATTTTTCTGCTTTCATTGACAGTGGTTCCACTCACTGTTTCATGGACAAGCATTATGTGAAGTCCAGTGATTTTCCGATTTTTCCTATTTCTCCAATGACACTCTGTCTTATTGATGGCTCTTCTCCAGGCATGATTACCCATGCTACTGTTGTTTCCATTCAGTTCTCTTGTGGTTCCATCCACAAAATCCGGTTTTTATTAACCAAGCTGGATTCTGATTTTCCTGCTGTACTCGGGCTTGACTGGCTCACCCAACATAATCTGTTGATTGACTGGGTCAATAGCAGTGTAACTTTCCGAGACCATATAGTTATCCTTCCAGTTCCCATTTCCGTTTCTGCCAAGGCACCCATTCCGGTATCTGACATTACCATGTCTGATACGGTTTCCACAAAATTGAAGGTTGAATTGCCTTCCGATATTATTCCGGAACCTCTTTCTAATATTCCCTTTGTTCCAAAACCATTGACCGCTCCTAAAATTTCCTTAGTGTCTGCTGCAGCTTTCATGAGTTCCATTTGTTCCAAAGGAGCCCAATGCTTTTCCATTTCCATTCATAATCCGGTTGAGGCTGCTAGCCGTTCCGCTGCAGCCTCCGCCACATCTTCCAATTCCGACTTGGAAGGTGTTCCAGAAATATATCACAAATTTTTGGACGTCTTTTCCAAGGGTAAAGCTAACACTCTAGTGGCTCATCGAGAGTATAACTTAAAAATCAAAATTGATGAGTCCGCAAAACCCCCTTTGGGTCCAATATATCCACTTTCCAAATCCAAGTTGGGTACACTCCAAGAATTCATTGATGAGCACCTAAACATGGGTTTCATTCAGCCTTCAAAGTCTCCTTTTGGAGCACCCATCCTGTTTATCAAGAAGAAGGACAGGTCATTATGGCTTTGTGTTGACTTCCAAAAACTCAATGCCATCACTCAGAAAGACAAGCTCTTGTTTCCGATTTACTTGATGCTCCCTGCAAATCTGGAATTTTTACTAAGATTGACTGAAAGCATGCCTACCATCTCGTCCGGGTTGCTGCCGGAGATGAGTGGAAGACTGCTTTCCATACCCGCTATGGCTCCTTCAAATGGCTCACCATGCCGTTCAGACTTACCAATGCCCCTGGCGGTTTCCAAAGGTTCCTTAACACTATTTTTGCTGACCTTTTAGATGTGTTTGTAATCATCTATTTGGATGACATCCTCATTTTCTCCATCAATGAAAAAGATCACATCAAACATGTCTCCAAAGTCCTCCGACGGCTTTGAGATAATAATCTCTTTGCTAATGGTAAGAAATGTGTTTTCCACTCCGATTCCGTCAAGTACCTGGGTCACATGATTGGTCCTGATGGCCTTTCAATGGATCCAGCAAAAGTCCAAGTCATTCAAGACTGGCTGGAACCTCGGAAAGTCAAAGATGTCCAGTCCTTCCTTGGTTTTGCTAATTTTTACAGGTGTTTCATTCACAACTATTCTGATATTGTTGTTCCGTTGACTCAACTTACCCGGAAAAATATTCTGTGGGTTTTTGATGACAGTTGCTGCCTTGCTTTTAAGACTCTCAAGGAGGCTTTTATTTCGGCTCTGGTGTTAAGTTTAGACAAAGGGAAAACATTGGAGTAACTCCAGACTGGATGGAATGGAACCGGACAAGTAACAGAAAGGGACTTTGGCCTCAGCGTATGTGCTGTGCCGCCCAGCTCCTACAATGTCCTGATTTTGGAACCGGAAGAGAACAGAAAGATGGAAGACCTCAGTGACTTAGAGGACAAGAGGAGGAAACTAAGATGATATTCGAACTGAGGAAAACATACAAGTTTCGAGTACTTAATAATAAAAGGAATAGCAACCAAAATATAAAAGATAAATATAAAGTGCTGCGCTCTGCTCCCAGAAAGTCCTGCATTCTTGGGTGAATAATCCATAGTAGGGGTGCTGACTGATAATGGGAAAGTGATGACAAAGAAATAGTTGTTATGGCAAAGGTGTGGTAATGGGTTTGGAGTATCGTTGGAAAAGCCGGAATGATACAGAGAGGTCTCAGAGTTGGACATGGGAGGAGTAGAACCGGAAACAAGGGAGAGTACTGGAATGGAGTATGGACTACCGGAACCAACTCCGATGGAGCTGGACTGGAGTAACATATAACAGAATGTAACATCTGGTGTTGACACATTAGAAGCCTAACTGTCCTATCATTGTGGAAACTGATGCTTCCGATTATGCTTTAGCAGCTATCCTTTCCATCCATGATTCCGATGGAGAAATCCATCCCATTGCGTATTGTTCCTGTACCTTTTCCAGTGCGGAACTGAATTACGACATTCACAATAAGGAACTCCTTGCCATTTTTGAAGCTTTCAAAGCTTGGCATCACTACCTTGAAGGTGCTAGTTTCCCAATTAATGTGGTTACTGACCATAAGAATCTAGAGTATGTTGTGACCACCAAAATCTTATCCCGGTGTCAAGCCCGGTGGTCCAAGTACCTTTCCGCATTCAACATGGTTATTAGATTTTGCCCAGGCCATCTTTAAACCTATCTTTTCTTCCAAACTTTCCGCTTCTCTCCGAGCTACTTCATTACTTCCCACTGTACTCCATGGTATCTTTACCATGGATGTCGAAGAGCTCAACAAGGGGATCCTTTCCGCTCTTTCCATGGATCCCCTTGCACAGCCCTACTTATCAGATATCAATAATCTGAAGTGTGTTAGATGGTCAAAGGACACTTCCGGATTTGTCTGGATTGATCAACGGATCTATGTTCCAGATTCTGGAGATCTTCGTCTCTGTGTCCTTCATTATTATCATGACCATCCTGTCTCCGGACATTTTGGTGTCAACAGGAATCTTGCGGTTATCTGTTGAGAGTATACTTGGCCCGGTGTTTGTGTTGAATTTGTGCGAGTATCATTCCGTTGATTCTTATTTATCTTATCATTTTCTTTTATCTTTTCTGCGAGTTATCTTTCTCATATTACATAACAAAGCTGGAAAAACTTGAAGAAAACAGAGCCCGGAACGGGAAGGAACGGTGGAGGAAAGCTGGTTGTTAGGCCTCGAGGTACAGGACCAAAAGGTGTTAAAGGCGTACGCAGCAAAACTAGTCGTACCCTCACAAAAAGTTTAAAAAACACGAACGGTACAGCTAAAGAAGGTGAAAAGAAGTACACCTGTCGATTGCGCCTAAGTCGTAAGAAAGGAGCAAGCAGTAAATACTGCGCTACGACGCGAAGGAGCTACTACTTCCTATAGTTTAGTAGCCAAAAGTAGGCAACACTAACTGGAGGACTCTCCAACGATCGAGCAAGTCGACGGCACTATCAAACTTCTCAACCAGCCATCCTAAGTCCATTCCTGCTGTAGTGTTATTACAACTTAGCTCAAAGCCTATCACTACTGGGGTAAAAATCCTCTAATAGAGCAGCGACTTCGTAATTAACTTTTACGACGAAGTTGAGATACTCCACTCAGAAGCTTAGAAGCAAAAGTAAATCGAAGTACGAGCTGTTAACCAGGAGACGTAGTTCCTACATGTCCCATGAGAAGCAGCAGCGCAGCCGAAACTGTTAGAAGGTGTACAGGAGCCGACTCCAGTTCGAGAAATAAAAACGTGGCTCTGCACCTCTCCACCACCTTTCTTACTATACGACTCGATTCATGAGCGCAAAAAGCTTAAGGCACTAAGACTAAAGAAAACAAAGTTAGACAAGAAGGCAGCGTCTACAGCAAGCTAGGCGATCCTGGCGTTGAGGTGGCTGATAGCGTTTGCCAAATCCGCGATATCGCCATGGGAGGTGCACAGAGGTTTCAGGGAAGCTCGGGTACCGAAAGACATAAGAGCCAAGCATTAGTCGGGTTAACGAAGGCAGCAGTGCCTCGAAACCATACCGATCTAAACAGCTCAGCCTTCATCCCAAATTTCTATCCAATCTGTAAAACAGGAACCCCGGGTATTGGACAACCTTATTAAGCGTCGATCTTGTCAACTTAACATTCAGAGTTGGAAAAACTATTTTCAAACACAATTAATAATATGGATCTTGTCAACTTAACATTGATCCACTAATAATCTTCATCATAATTTTCTTATTTGCTTACTTGAGTGCAGAGTTGGAAAAACTATTTTCAACTCTGAACATCATTCGTTTCTGAGGCAGTGATTTTCTTGCACT